>CAUZXS010004896.1:0-185376 GCA_963585895.1 Sepioteuthis lessoniana
CCCCCACTATACCACCCCCAACTCTTGCTAAATAGTGCGACAGACCGATTTATTTGGTCTTGCTTAGGTAGCCACTTTAAGAAAAGTAAAACACAGAATTCAAACAAGCTTTGCACTGTTTAAAAACGCCACTGGCAGCCCTGTTACGGTCCCAAGAACGGGCTAAAAGATATCTGAATAAAAATTATTTGTATTCGATTGGAGTGAGTGAAAAAATATTCTTAAGAAACAGCTAAACCAAAAAAATGTGAGGCGTACAATTCTCTTGTCCCTAAGCTTAAAATAACCTTAAGTAATTTGAAATGCCATTAAAATCAATAAATCAATTTAATTGTTTAAAAATAGACATTATGTCACATCTTGGCCCGGACGAATTGGTTGAGTAGATATATATATGTATATTATATACGCTCTCCTTCCGGGGGTTGAGCACTCTGGCGAGTAAAATGTAAACAAACAAATGCTAATACATAATACCTTATAATTCTCGACTTGACGTTTGTCACTGGATATTTGAGCGGTATGATACTAAATCTAACGTAATAGTTTCGGGTTTCGATCCCAGCTCAAAGCCTCCTACGTGTCTAGCCATACTGAAGAGCTGTGATATATCCAAATATCCTGTCTGTGGATAACTGTGTATATATATATATATATATATATATATATATATATATATATATATATATATATGATGTTTGATAATTTTTTGCATAAGGCTTATGAAAATTAAATACACGAGTATTTGTTTACAAGTCTCGCTCATTAACCATTACACCACGCAATATGCATAATCATTTACAATACGTAGCTTATTATTGGGCTTCTAAGACCTTTTACTTGATTCATCCTTTGTAATTAAATTTGATCCCAAACAACTCCCAAATAAAATGTATGTGGGTGATATGTTTCTTACTCCTATTGGATTCCATAGTGAGAGAGGTTATTTTTTAAAGTGTTTTCTATTTCAAGGTCAATTTTATAAAAACAAAGGAAAGTTGTTTTTTTATGTATAGAAAATTGAATCTTTTAACATGCACACCAACAAAAATTTGGCCAGACTTAACAAGTGAAGATCCGGATCGTTTCAGTCAGACGAAGATTTTTCGTTGATAATAATTTAATCTTAATTAAATTCTGTTTTATTCAAATTCTGTTCGGGATAGAAATTTAAATTTCAGTCATTTTATTTTAATTTTTCATTATTTTTCTTTCTTTTTTTTAATCTATATTTTTATTCTTATAAAATAATCCTCATGTTCTTCTAAAAATATCTCAACCAATTATAGAATTTTTATAATATAATTCATTGAAAAAATAGTTGTTTTAAAAAGTTTTCTTTCGTGAAAATATTATTACATTCATCGTTAGCGATGCCGAAAAGATCCGGATTTTTTCAGAAAAACCCGCTCCATGGTTTATTTAAACCGCTAGTATCTTTTGAACGGGTCGTGTATGAAGGACACTTCAATTGAGACAATTACTACAAATCAGACATTCTGCTATATGTACAGTAAATCGCATTAACTATTTTTAATCAGTTGTTAAAAAAGGATTTATAAAAAAAAAAATAGTAAATTCCCCCTTTGTCATGGACCCCATTCACATTTTTCACCTTACCAAAAGGTTTTTAATCTTAGGGATCGATATGGGTCGCTTTGACCAACTCTGCATAAATGTCAATGTTATCATCGTAGGAAAAGAAATCAGCGACGCGAAATCAAATTTTGGGCGATTTTATTTGCGTTTCACTACATGCTTATTCCTTTGGAAAAGGCATTAATCCATTTCTTCAACAGTTGGTTATCTTAGTCGAGGGTGACCCGAAGGCTCCCTTTTCGTTAGCTACTACAGTGACGTGTAGAGGGTACTACTCCATTTTCCGGATTGCCCTACTTTACTCTGATCCTTAAATTATAATGCTGAGTGTTAAGCAGGGTGGCATCAAGTACCATTTTTGAGTCTTTGGTATGACTCAACCTTGGATTGAACCCCAATCTCCGGGACCATTAGTGAACACTCTACTCACTAGGCTAATTGGGCAGATTGAGTTCATTAGCTATGGTAAGGCAAAGAAACTAAGAGGAGGAAAATTCTGGACTCTAACCAGTTGTAGTCCGCTTAAAAATTGACCTTTTATCACACTCTGGCTTTGTGGGAGGTGTTGAATAAATAATGCCTTATTTTTATCTCAGGGCCATAATTAGAGGGCAAACAGCGCTTACGATCAAATTTGCCAAAACGTAACGGTTCTCGGTGGTTCACCGAAGTTGAGTAACTTCTTCTCAAATCTTTTTTTCGTTGGAGGACCGCTAGAGAAAATTATTGATTTTAACGGCAGATTTACTCCTCAAGTGTCATTCTATGCTTAGATGTTAAGGAACTGTGTTCAGTATTGTTCATATTTAGATTTTTTGTAGTTGTTTTTAAGAATTTTTATATCATTTTTCTAGACTATTATATGATATCAAATATACGTATCTACAACAAATAATTTCAATATCGTTCTATGGTTTCAAATGTCTAATAATAACACGTTCTAAAGAATTACAACTTTAAGTGAATAACCTTCATACAGATTATATGCAGTTATATGGTACCAAATATTCTAATAGAATACTACTTAAGTAGTTCTATTTGGCCCATAGATAGTATCTAAAAAGGTACAACAACTCCAGGTCTGAAAAATCTAGGTACTTTAAGAAAATTCAAGCTAGTTCTATTCTGGGTACCTCACCTATCGTTATAGTTAACAATTTAGGCTAGCCGACCATTGTAAATGAATTTGATTAGAAGAGCAAGCTAAATACTTAAAACCGTTTATTAAACTAAGTTAAACTTAATAAATAACAAATTTTGGTGGTGATAGAATAATTTGTACTTGCAATTGTTAATAAACAAGAGGTAATCCCCATTTAGTGATCTGTACGTTTTTTTTTGGGGGGGGGTTGTGTGCCAGACAAAATGAAGCTTTGTAAATTTCAAATATGGGGCACACTACTCAGTACTGACGAGACAATCGAACTAATGATTAGCCCAGAGATTTACTTTTTATACAAATTTAATTGAAACCTCCATTCTCTCTCAATTTAACTCTGATGGTATCACTAAGAAATTTAACTGAATGACAAAATAAATTATTTCAAAGAATAAAATGGGTGTTCTTTTTTATTTTCAATTTTTATATGACCTAGTAAGTTCATTTTTAAAGAAAAGAAAAATAAATTAAAAATGGATAATACGACATTACTTCACAATCTTTCATGTTTAATTTAAAAAAGCATATAAGGTTCTCATTTATTCATTTAATCGTAATAGAATTTATGGTTATTTCACGAGTAATAGACTTGATATAAATCTACTTTTGCACGAATCGAATTAAGAAACAGGTCATATTTTATTTGAAGAAGTAAAAAAGTCAATTAAATTTCAAGAAATAATATTGCTGTATAGTCCTTCAGACAAAAGTGTAAAGATTACGATGTGCATACGATAAGTTTCCAGACTTTTTTCGTATGGGCATTTACAATTGTCGTAGACTCTTGATAATTCAGTATGTTATTGCTATACATCTTATGAGATGACTGGCCAATTTTTATGATTTCAGGTTCAAATCAACAGCTACAGCAGGAATACACCCTACTAAAGACTGATTGTCACAGCTGGTGAGTTTCAAAAATCCAATCTGACACTTTAATTCCACAGAAACGTATGGAAAGATTCAGACTGCTTTTCGACCATCTTGCATGAATCGAGCATCAGTTTTTGAGCGGTATAAGAGATTCAATTAAGTCAGGGATTCTGTGAGGGATAATGAGAGTTGTGGGATGAGTAAGGAAGTCAATACACCAGAGTTGATTGGCTAAAGGGTTAGGGTTACTATGTTGAGGTTTTAAGAGAATTCAGGAAGAGATTCCTAGGCAAGAGGCGAGCACTCTTCAAATAGGGTCAGTGGCATTTCCACCAGGACAATGCACCAGTCCACAACTCCATCCTTGTCACAGACTATTTGACGAAGATGGACATAAACACAGCCTCTCACCCTCCCTATAGTCCAGACAATGCTCCCTGTGACTTTTGGTTATTCCCTAAGCTCAGATGCTGTCGTTATGAGACAATTGAGGTGATGAAAGAGGCTGTGACGAAGGTCATTGACACGCTCACACAAAAGGACTTCCATGGGGCCTTCCAGAAGTTGCTGGAACGGTACAATTGCATTGCAGCCGGAGGAGATTACTTCGAAGGGGACTAGAGTGTCATGTCTTTACTATCAATAGAAGTGCTCATACGAAAAAAGTCTGGAAACTTATCGTATGCACCATGTATAAATAAAAACGTCAGTGGTTTTGAAGGGTATCTTTTGAGAGATTTTTTCTGGTTCTAGTTCGTCAATTGTTTGAGTATTTGTAATTTTTCCTGGTTAAACCAGTTGGTTTCATAAGTTAGTTTTAAAACTATTCTAAAACTTACTTAGTAACAAAATAGCTACCACATTCTAAACTTTATCAATGTTATTTTGCTTTTTTCTGTTTTATCGTTGTTTTTAGGGGATTTAATTCTCGTTTTGTTTGTGTGTGGTTTTTTTTTTTTTTTTTTTTTTTTGGTTTTTTATTGCACTTTGTTGGAAGACTACCTTTTAAAGTAAGATCACTCACGCCTGAAGCGTTTTAAATTGTTTTTTTAAATTACAGTACTGATTTCTCATCATCCATCTGCTCATCACTATCGTCATCATCATCAGTAGTAGTAGTAGTAGTAGTAGTAGTAGTAGTAGTAGTAGGGATTGCTGTTTTTTATGTATTCTACACGAGATTTTCATACAAGTTTTATCTGGTGGTTTTTCACTGAAATCTGAGTGAAAATAAATCCCCTCGGATCTCTAGGACTCTTCTAAGAATTCTTGCTGACTTAAGAGTCCTGCATAGAGTCGATCTTTCCTCAGTGGCCTTTTTGAACCGTTCCAAGAGCTCCAACTACAATTGGTATCACTGTCACTTTCATATTCCAGGTTTTTTTCAGCTCACCTGGCAATATCCAACTATTTTTCAATCATTTCCTTTAATTTTACTTAATGCTCAGTTGGAACGGCAAAAAAATAGATTCTTTTTTCTTTGTTAATTAATTCTAGATATGTTTTAATGGATAGGCTAGAGTGATCCGCTTGTATTTCAGAGTCCCAGAGAATTTTATGTGTCTTATTTCTAGGACAAATTGTGTTTTGTGCATATACCATTTTTCAGGATGGCCAAAATTTTAACCTCTTGCACAATTCTTTATGGATACCCTTTTTATACCAAGTCGTACCTATTCTTGTATTCCTTTTATGTCATTCTGTTTTTTCGCTTCATATGTGATTACCCGTTAAATCTTTTTCAATACATAACCTACAATACATTATCAGTTTTCGTTTTGATATAATTGATCATATTGGCATTTTGTACACATATTTAAAGAGATGGAATTTCTCTCTTACGATTTCTTCTTGTTAGTGATATCCAGGTTATATGGGTATAATTTCCTTAGTTTGTTTTCGTGGATTTGGCTGATTGTAAACAAATGGAGATTTTATAATACTAGTGTCATAAGTGAACTCCCACAGAAATATTAACATTTTTAAACGCCTTGAATTTATCCAATCATCTTCGCTGAGAAAGTAAAATCTGATCTTTGCTGATGTTAAAAACTAAATTATTCGCTAAACAACTTTCTGTTTGGAAATGTAAATTATCCTCCATCGGTTATTAGGAGTCTCTAGCGAGATATTTCTTTCATTCTTTCTTTCTTTCTGTCTTTCTTTCTTTCTTTCTTCATCTATTTATTTATTTCTGTCTGTCTTTCTGCTTTCGTTGTTTACTTACTTTTTTGTCCTTCTAATTTTATCTCTTTTCTTTCTGTCTTTCTTTCTTTCTTTCTTTCTTTCTTTCTTCATCTATTTATTTATTTCTGTCTGTCTTTCTGCTTTCGTTGTTTACTTACTTTTTTGTCCTTCTAATTTTATCTCTTTTCTTTCTGTCTTTCTTTCTTTCTTTCTTTCTTTCTTCATCTATTTATTTATTTCTGTCTGTCTTTCTGCTTTCGTTGTTTACTTACTTTTTTGTCCTTCTAATTTTATCTCTTTTCTTTCTGTCTTTCTTTCTTTCTTTCTTTCTTTCTTTCTTTCTTTCTTCATCTATTTATTTATTTCTGTCTGTCTTTCTGCTTTCGTTGTTTACTTACTTTTTTGTCCTTCTAATTTTATCTCTTTTCTTTCTGTCTTTCTTTCTTTCTTTCTTTCTTTCTTTCTTTCTTTCTTTCTTTCTTCATCTATTTATTTATTTCTGTCTGTCTTTCTGCTTTCGTTGTTTACTTACTTTTTTGTCCTTCTAATTTTATCTCTTTTCTTTCTGTCTTTCTTTCTTTCTTTCTTTCTTTCTTTCTTTCTTTCTTCATCTATTTATTTATTTCTGTCTGTCTTTCTGCTTTCGTTGTTTACTTACTTTTTTGTCTTTCTAATTTTATCTCTTTTCTTTCTGTCTTTCTTTCTTTCTTTCTTTCTTTCTTTCTTTCTTTCTTTCTTCATCTATTTATTTATTTCTGTCTGTCTTTCTGCTTTCGTTGTTTACTTACTTTTTTGTCTTTCTAATTTTATCCCTTTTCTTTCTTTCTTTCTTTCTTTCTTTCTTTCTTTCTTTCTTTCTTTCTTCATCTATTTATTTATTTCTGTCTGTCTTTCTGCTTTCGTTGTTTACTTACTTTTTTGTCTTTCTAATTTTATCCCTTTTCTTTCTTTCTTTCTTTCTTTCTTTCTTTCTTTCTTTCTTTCTTTCTTTCTTCATCTATTTATTTATTTCTGTCTGTCTTTCTGCTTTCGTTGTTTACTTACTTTTTTGTCTTTCTAATTTTATCTCTTTTCTTTCTGTCTTTCTTTCTTTCTTTCTTTCTTTCTTTCTTTCTTCATCTATTTATTTATTTCTGTCTGTCTTTCTGCTTTCGTTGTTTACTTACTTTTTTGTCTTTCTAATTTTATCTCTTTTCTTTTTGTCTGTCTTTCTTTCTTTCTTTCTTCATCTATTTATTTATTTCTGTCTGTCTTTCTGCTTTCGTTGTTTACTTACTTTTTTATCTTTCTAATTTTATCTCTTTTCTTTCTGTCTTTCTGTCTTTCTTTCTTTCTTTCTTTCTTTAATAGTTCATGGTTATTTAATGCCAAAGTAATTCTTTTTGAAGAACAGTAAAGGAATTATTTAACCCATTGCTGGTGGTAGATAAAGGAAGTTCATTCTATACCAAAGGAATTAATCTGGAACGCAGTAGAACGACTGGACTTCGAACTCGATGTTGTTGACCAATTTATCAAATAGACCGCTCATAATTATTGATTTTATCTACTCTGACAACACAGATATTGGCAGCTTGAACATAGTCTTATATTTTCTGGTGTGCTGAGTCTCCATATGTGTTAGGCATTCAGCGCCGCTGCAAGATCAGCTATCAAGTTGGTTGACATGAGTTTGTCATGAAACTGGGGGTTGTCTTATTGTTATAAAATATATAACCTAAGAATTTTGTTCAACTCCATACATACAATACTGCACCTCTATGAGAAGGATGTGATTCACAGTCAATATTAAGGCAGAGTACAGCTGGTTTAAATTTATAGTGTTCCTTCTTATATAATGTTTCTAGTATAAAGGCTGAATGGTTATTATTAAGTATTACCAGTTACCAAACTCGACAATAGTAAAACTCTTAAACAATAAAATAAGCATATATAACAATAAAAAAACAACCTAAGCAAAAT
Organism: Sepioteuthis lessoniana; assembly: GCA_963585895.1. Taxonomy (NCBI): domain Eukaryota; kingdom Metazoa; phylum Mollusca; class Cephalopoda; order Myopsida; family Loliginidae; genus Sepioteuthis; species Sepioteuthis lessoniana. The sequence goes on from CAUZXS010004896.1 coordinate 7,781, forward strand.
TATTTTATAGTCTTTCTATTCTCAAACTAAACTATATCGACTACTTAGTAACAGAATTTAAATACTGTATTAAATATATATATTAAATTTAAATGTCCCTCGATTAAATATCCCTGTGAGTAAATACTTGGAGCCAAGTGAAAACTGGGGGCAATTCAAGTAATTTGGTATTTCTTTGAATTTACCAAAAAAGCCAGGCGGAGAAGTGTATATTCTATAATAACTTATCACTGAAAATTCTTATGTCTGACATTTTCAAAGAAAAAAAATAGTTGAATAGCACCAGTACCTTGTGGTGTATCGGTGGTTCTGAGAAAGGACTATAAAGAAAATTCTGGGGGAATTTAAAAGTCTATCTTTAAAGTTTTATCAAATGAATATTTAACATTTCTAGGAGTTTATAACAGTCAATCTGATGGCGCACCGACTTTAATGTGATCAGAGTTCAAATACTGGACAAGGCTGTTTGCGTTTTACTTAGCGTTAATATCTTTGAGAACCATTGTTCATAAACCAGACGACGTTTTCTTATTTCTGAAACAACACACAGCTGGGAATAATGTATTTTAGCATTTCTTTTCACTGATAATTTTCATTATATTTTCCAGTTAAGTTTCGAAACAACAAACTTGCTTTTCAATAAAAATCATTTTACCGCTTCTTTTACTTTGTACTTACTCAACTCACATTAAAATTTCGTGACCTTTGATCTCATATTGTCACATGATTCTTTCTTTTTAAAGAAAGACATCGAAGTTGACAAGAAATAAGGTTTATACTGACTGGTTTGCGTAAAAGGTAGATTTTCATAGATTTAACCTAAATTCTCATATAAAAGTACGTTAAAAAGTTCAAAGTAAGATATCAATAGAACTATTCTAACTGCGTAATAAAATATAGCGTAATAAGAAAAACGTCTTCATTCAGAAGTAAAACATATAGATGCAATCAAGTAAAGTATAAGTAGGAATACATTGTAAAACAAAGCAACCAACCAAGGAAAAAAAACTGCGAGGAGAAAAAGTTAGTATTTTAGAATCCATCAATTTTATATATTACGAATCAGCTCATACCTTATTACTTGGTTACGTTAAAAAGTACATACAGAAAAGTTGTTTGTCCAATGATATAAATTAGCGTTTTTAAATTTTTTCTTCCTTATGGCCTATTTCTGATGTCAAAAGAATCCCCGACTTTCATAAGTACGATTGAAAATGACAATTAACATGAAACACATTTCTTTAAAAAAGCAGAATATGGGAGAGAATATATATCCTGGGGAAGGATGACACAGCAACTGGTTTAACCACTTGGTAAGTTAGACTTCAAACCATACTTCAGCTTCAGGCGCAAAACCTCTCTTTTTTAATATGATATGAATTACGTTTCTATGTGAAAATCCTGCCAAATCCAATCACATTTTAAAATTTTCCCAGGCCTACTAGTATGCCTAAAAGTCCTCATTAAGAATCACTTACCTAAATAACAGCTGATAATAAGGTAAGCTTTGTTAAATGGTATTCACAGGCCAACATGAATACTATAATTCCCAAAGCTTCCTGACAATGGCAGAATTTCTTTATATTATTTTTTTTTAAATAGATGTCAAATTTCATTTTAAGACGAAATGAGTAAATCGAATTACTGAATAGCAATGAATTTCTTTTCAGATTACGTTGAAAGGTGGAAAAGTTGATTAATCTTATGCGTGTGATCAAAAACTTAACCCTGATTCTTAGATTACAAAATGCAGACGAATAACGCCAATAACAATATTGCTATTCCACTCCTTTTCTCTTATTCAGCTTCATTATGTTTCTACTCAAAGATACTGAATATATACGAAGATTTGGAAAATATTTGATTACTAAACACAACAATTTACAGTTCTTCATCTAAATTGAGTTTTAGCATTCAGTTTAGGGATTCTTTTGAATGATTTGTAATGAAACTTGAGAAAAAGGGACAGGCACTAGTCCAGAAATTAGGTAAACCTTATATTTATTTACAAAATATAAAGCTATTTTTTATCATCTAAATATTGGAAATCACCGTAAATTTTGCTGCAGGAAGAGCTTTTTAATCAATAAAAACACGTGCATAATCTACTCCACTAAACAAACACTCTAAAACCAATAATAAGGAGTTATCGTTATATGAACAATATAAAAATATCTAAGCAGGCATAATTTTGAAATATTGAATTCAAAAAATAATGATCGAAATTACTGATGCAACAGCATAGATAGTACGAGATGTCTTTTAAAGAGTAATTATATGATTAATAATGTGTTATATATGGTCACTATCAAAAAAGAAGAAAGCAAAAATGAGTTTATGTACATCGGTGTCACCGAACTCTTTTAAAAAAACAGCCATAAAATCAGCTTTGCCAAGAGAACATACGCCATAATACGATCCAGACATATATGGCAAATAAAGAGAAAACGGGCAATTCTACCATGATAAAATGGATTTGGGCGGAAAAAAGCGCAAACTTATAAAGGAGGTAATAATAGCTGCCGATAGTGTTTAAAACTGTATTTGTCTGGAACGGGAAAATTCACTAAATGACATTTCTTATATATATATATATATATATATATATATATGCGTAGGTTAGTAAAGTTTATATTGAAAGGCATTACCAAAGCACTAATAGTAAACGTAAGATCTTGTTTATTGGTGTTGTGTAGGTTATTTCATGTAAAGTGAAATAGCCTAGAGCGAATATCTCAGCCAACAAAGTATATCAGCTTTAAACAACGGACAGAGACAGATGCGTCTCAACGTTCTATTAAAGAAACTTTCATCTTACAATACATTTACGCTTTCAAATTTCATATTACCTTACCATGAAAATCGCTAATTTAAATGGAAGAGCAGAAGATGCAGAGAAAACTTACTATTTCTAGATTATGAGAGATCCCGTTGTTATGCAATTATGATGCATGTCTCGAGTAAATCGGGGAAAAAGAAAGTGAAGAGTAAATATTAAAAAAAAAGAAGTAAAACAAAAAACTTAAAGAAAGAAGTGAAAAGAAATTTACATAAAAGAAAGAAAGAAAGAAAGAAAAAATTGAAGAAAAGTGATTTGAAGAAATAAAGTGAAATAAGGGAGACAACGGAGGGAAGCAAAGAGTGAAAGAGATGAAAGAAAAGATAGAACTAAAATGTTAGAAAGAAGATTAAATGAAACTAAGAATTGAGAAGCTTGTGGCAATAGAAATCGATGAAACGAAAAAACGGCGCCAAAAAAGAAAGAGAAATATCCACGTGGTGTAACCAAAAGTATCGAGACTAAAGTTTTACATTATTTTGATTTAAAACACGATCATTTTAAATGTAAATGAAGGAATTAGCACTCCTAAGTAATTTTTAATGATAGAGTCATATAGAATTCTAGATGTCAAAATTACTTATAGAGGTAAAAAAAAATCCATTTTGTCATGCCTATTAAAACTAATTATGAAGCTAGTCTTGATACATTTTGAACAAAATATTCTGAACAAAATATTTTGAACAAAATATGAACGAGCAACATTCTTCATAATAATCCAGTGTCGCTCCATGGTTCTTTTTCTGGTTTCATAAGTTGACAAAACACATCAAAATTAAGGTCTGATGTTGTGTTGGACATCAAAAGATTTACAAGGAGGCAACTTCACACCATATCAAAAGAGAATTTCGACAGTGTTTATTCAGTGTAGAACTCTACATCTATCGACTGGGGCTGTAGAATAAAAGCTGACTGCATCACTGCAGCGGGTTATGAATCCACACAATGTCTCTCCAGCGTATTACGCTAAACTGGATCTATGATGAAGCTCAAGTCTTTTCATAGACATTATTCTCATATCCACTCTGACTTTAGGTAATGTCCCCAGTTAGTGTCCTATTAACGGGTCAAATAGAAATGTTCTCTCGTTTGCTAGCTATTATTATTTGAGACCATAAAGCTTCATGCAGATTATTTGCATTAGATGGGATAATTTGATTAATATAATTACCAATGTTGAATATTGATACTTGAAGCCATTTAACAGTGTGCTAGCATATAATTACGATTCAATAGTATTAACGTTAGGCAGAAATATTTGAAACCATTTTTCCAAAAGAACTCTAAAACCTCTTTTAAAAAAGCTACCTACTATCTATTCACATACAAGTCTTATATATATATATATATATATATATATATATATATATATAAATATATATATATAAATATATATATATATATATATATAAGTAAAGTAAAGTTAGCGACCATAGTCGAGGGTGACCCGAAGGCTCCCTTTTCGATAGCTACTACACCAAGGTGTAGGGGAGGGCGCTACTCCATTCCCTGGATTGCTCCACTTTACCCTTGAACCGTACCTTATAATGCTGAGTGTTAAGCAAGGTGGTATCAAGTTCCATTTTTAAAGTCTTTGGTATGACTCGACCTGGGATCGAACCCAGGTCTCCCGGGCCATTGGCGAACACTCTAACCGCTGGGCCAATGAAACCGAAATATATGAAATATATATAAGTAATACCAAGAAAATTGATACATATACTCTAATTTATTTTATTAGCTCATCACTGGCTCTTCAGATGGGTTTAGACAGATTTTTTAGGCGTGCATTAAGCACTCTATTTGGATTATTCTTTTTAAGTCTATTCAAAGATAAAAGTGATGTGGTATATATATATATATATATATATATATATATATATATATATATTGTGTGTGTGTGTGTTTGAAAATGATTTTGTATTAAATAACACTAAAGTGTTAATATGCCATAAAACACTAACCAACCTATCAACCAATGTAGAATTTGTTGGGATAAGAGATTAGAATGTCAGTTTAACTATGTTGTAAGAATAATGTTTTATTAATTGTTCATTTCTGTCTTGCCAAATATACCTTCAGTCTCTATCTTTAAAGAATGGGATATATTTCTTATATGGAGAGAATGCATAAGTTAAAAAATCTATAATTTTTACACAAAAATGCAGGGGTCTCTTGCAAAATTCTTTTCCTAAGTGACAGACATGGTACGTCGTATTGATTTTATAATCTTTCCTTACAAAGGAATATATATCAAAAATAAAGGAGCGTAAAAATCCAAGGACCATTTTCATCGGGAAGGTCCTCGTGGTGTATTCGTTAACTTGATGGACTGTGACATCTTAGTGAGTGACTTCAAACACCAGTAGTGCTATCATATCCACTTTTGAACGAATACTTTTGCAAAAATATGACACCTTCTATTACTTCAGCTATGAGTTAGATAGTACCACTGTCTTTTTCTGTTTGGATGCCTTCAAGATTAAATAATCTACGAAGGTTGTTATACTATTAAACAGAGAAATCAATGTTAGTTGATGTGGTAATGCCAGCTTTTGTTGAAGTCTGGTTGTTTGTTTGGGTTTTATGGTATATCAACCTTTGTAGGTTATTTAACTCCAAATCCATTTTTATGCAAATAGTCAGTTCCGTTTAAAACAATTCAGTTTAGCAGTGAGTGCACAGTTTATTTGTTCAAACATTTCTATTTCAAGCAATTCAGTCTATTCAGCTAGTGCTAATTCAGCTAATTCATTTTAGTATAAGTAGAGGTTTTATTTACACATAGTTAAATGTCAAAATAATTCTATATTAAACAAATTAGTTTAGTGAAAGTACAGTTTCAATCTCAAAAAGAGTTCAATTTCAAACAATTCCGTTTACCTTAAGCACGTAGTTTAAATGTAAATACAGTTAAATTTCAAACCATTCAGTTTAGTCAAACAGTTCTAATTCAAACAATTCAGTTTATCATAAGTATGCGGTTAATTCTACTTAACCCATAGATAGGGCCCTATCAGGTGCTACCATTCCGGGGCAGAATGGGCCCGGGGGTAATGGCAATGAAGGGATGCTCCGCATTCCTCAGAGCTCCATCATCCCTGGAAACTCACCATCAGATTGTTTAGTGTCATACTAAGACACTCATTGGTTGGAGTCTTACCCCTCAGCAGAGGTGCAGTCGTCGTATTCTAGAGCCGCAGCCGACTGGGCAATTTTTGAAGTCTATTTAAAAGCAAATATATGGATTCAAGAAAAAAAAGATACCTTCCAGGTACTCTTCTTAATTTGAGGAATTTTATACATTTAAATGATTTCAGGTACTATAGCTATTTAATAGTAATGCATTTTGTGCGTAATAGTTTGAAGTATTCCGATCTAATTCAAAAAGTATCATACGCATAGTTTTAAGCATTTCAGATGAGTATATCTTTTGATAACTAATAATCGTAATTAGCCCAGTCGACTGAACTTGTAGAATATCCCGACTGTGTCTTTGGAGATGAGCAAGACACCTACCAACAGGAGTTCTGTATATGACACAAAACTGCATCTGATGGAAAGGATTTAGCCTAGGTGCTTATGCAATTGTGGAGCACCCCTTCATTGCTATTACTCCCTTGTGTACTCTGATTCAAAGTACCATTTGTACTACTATCTATGGGTCCAATAGAACAGTTTATTGATTAACCATTCAAGGAAATATTTATCTGTACGCAAAAAAATGACTACTACATCTAATTTTTCGTATTACATCGCAATACTGGAAACCATTCAACTGTGTGCAAACAAATGAGCTCGGGCTTGTTTAAAAATCTCATCTTAAAAGCATTCCTTTACAAATCATATCTATTTAAAATGTGATTTGGCGCAAAATCATCGACTGTAGTTGATATACCTTAAAACACAACCAACTAATAATAATAATGATGATAATAATAATAATCCTTTGTAAACAATTATAGCTTCAAATATTCCATCTAAACAGAGCTAAATAACTCCTAGTTATATTTTATGGTGGCCTCCCATCACCTGAGCTCTTGCTATGTCGGACATGATTCACAAGAAAAAGTCAAAAGTTTAATCACGATATGGAACTCACTGGATTCTGTTGGAAACTCATATACACCCGTTCATTGGTTATAGGTTGTCACGCGAGACTTTGAGAGGTTCAAACATTTGGACGTTCAGACGAGAAAAGAAGAAGTCGATTGATTTGGGGTTTACGGGAAACCATGCTCACTTTGAGGCTGGTTAATTTCTTATAAATCAAAGAACCAGCTTTTTCTTCTATCGATTAAACCACACACACACATACACACACACACACACACACACACACACACACACAACTTATTCCTTATTGTGAAATAGGCGTATAGAAGAACCTGGTACCACACGACGTCGAACTGCCTTAACGTTTCCTGTTTATCTTTACCATTCCAGCGTGGCAAGTTAAGCTTCTACACTGATAGAGGATTTTAATTCAAAATTGCCCTTCCCCTTGACCGCTTGCCTTTCTAAGGCTAAAGAGTCCAATACTGCCAACTATGTATCCGAATATGGCCGTTGAAGAAACGGATTCATCATTTTCGAAGATCTTTATCGAAGTGAAATACAAACATATCGAAGTGAAATACAAACATTATTGTCCCGGATTTGAACTTGTTCCGGCGAATCCATTTTTTACAACGATAACCATTACGCCATGAACACGTTGATGACAATGGCCCTAACCCAATTCAATATACCATATTTTAAGGCATATACGACTAGTGGTTTATGAGTTAAGACGTTTGGTGGTGAGGGCTATTGTTCACTGCAACCACACCTAGTTTCAAAGCTGCCGATTTCAGACTTCAGTAGGTAACTACCTAGTTATGATACCAGCCTATGTAACACTGAGTGATATTAGCATAGAATTATCTTAAAGTTAAATGTATGTCTTATATGCCGACAAATATGGTAATTTTTTTTAAAAATCGAATGCTTATTTTTGTTGTTCTCACGTTTTAGTTACTATATAATTTGGCCATCCTCAGATGAATTACGATAGGTTTCTACATTTCTTTTTTTACGGGCATATCAACGTTTATGGGTTATTTAATGCCAAAGACACCTTTGTAGAAGAACACTCGTTGTACTATTGAACCCATAGCAGGGAGATGGGGTGATTCAGGAAACAATGTGAATATCTGAAACAAAATGTTTGCTTTGGTTTCTCTTCTTTGTTTAAAGGCATATCAACCTTCATGAGTGATTTAATGCCAAAGCCATCCAGGTAGATGAACAGTAATTGTGCTATTTATGCATAGTTTGAGGATAAGAGTATCATAGTTTTGCCCAAGGTTATTAGTCCAAATGTGAACGTAATTGCATGACGGTAGTTCGAACTTGTTTATTACGAGGCTGCAGTCAAACACGTTAGCCACTACGCTACGGAGCTTCCCTCCCCTGTAAGGAAAGAGACTGGTGTAATCCAGTTTACAATTTTGATCAAAACATTTCATATTCTTTATTAAAAATTTTTTTGTTTGACAGAGATTTTACTTTGTACTATCGTGAAGAAAGGCGAGAATAAGTATCTCTTACATCATTAATCTTAAAATAAACTCGAAGGCCGAAGAGAGTTCTGATTAGTGTGTTGTCTGAACAAGAAAAAGAAAATATGATTTCAATGTCCGAATAATACTCTGAATATAAATGATATTTTTAGAAATTATGAAAGAAAAATTAAAACATACTCCTGATTTTCTAAGGTTTTCATATTATCAGTACTTCTTGCAGTAAAAATGTTATTTCTGCAAATTCGGATGTAGAGAAAAATGATTCGTTACAAAAAAAATGAGGTTAGTATGTTATCATTAGAAAAGTCAACATCGACGTGCAGAAAGATACATTTTGTGGAATTTAATCAACACGGTACCGTTGGATTCCAAAGCGATATTTAATACAGGGAGTCGTAAAAAGCATGAAAGAGTTTAAAGATTTATTTTTCATTTCTTTTTTAGATAACATGTAGAAATAAAGATTAAATTTGATCATCCGAGCATTTCTACAAAAGCAAGAAAATTACTAAACAGAAAAATAATACAACAAATATGACATATTTTCTGGAGGATTTATGATTTAATTTATATATTATTTCTGAATTTTCGAAAAAAGCATCATAATCTATTTATATATAAATCCCAACGTGTTGTATATATATATATATATATATATATATATATATATATATATATATATATATATATATATAATGCATGCTGACTCTGAAGAAACTGCAGTGCAGGTAACAACATCTCTATCAAATGCTGACTCTGGATGCTGGCATTGCTTCGGGGCAAAGACATTATCACCACTAACCAACACATCAGCAGCATCTTTCTAGATTTTCTTGGTTTTCTATTATATCATAGATATATCAGATCAAAACATATCCTCTTCGCTAAATCTTTTGTTTACAATTTTTCGAAAACTAAAAACATTAATTCATAGATTTAGAAGTTGAAATAACTTACTGGATTACACGTCCATACACTGAACAAGAAGTTGACTTTATGTTCGAAAGTTTAAAAATTAATCGTTAACTCCATTATTTGAAATATATGACGAGATGACAACTTCAAATTCATTGGGAAATCAAAACAACGTTCTACATTGTTCTAGTTCAAACGACTACGCTTTTTAATTGATAGGGATAAACAAAAGAATGATGAATATAGTCGTGAACACCTGACTTTGGTCCCTTCCAATCGATTTAAAATCTCAGAACGAGATTTACGCCGTTATCGTCGAAGATGACTGAATTTTTTTCTGAGGGAATGACGTATCCGCACACCATAGGAGTGTATCCAGTAAGGTGTAACGATTGCATGGTCTTTCCCAATTTCATCAAAAATCACGTAAGTTGTTCTCTCTAAGAATAATGAGTAATCACAGTTTCATTGCAAGGGCAACTTTACAAATTTTAAATCTGTCCATGAGTTTTTAAGGGTTAAATTGCACTACTTTTTTAATAGACTACACTGTTTAATCTCTGGTTCACATTTGCTTTTTTTCTTTATTTATTTTTCGTTCTCTTAAGATTCAAGACTTCTTGGTGGCAGTACTCATAAGGAGAAGTACGGGACTGCGACAACGAAGTCAACGAGTTCTAAATCTAGTTATGTAACTTCGTTCCCTTTCGGACTAAAAAAGTAAGAGCTTATTTTGCCTCCAATTATGGACTAGTACATTGAAACTTCTCAAAGAGTAGTGGAACATCCATTACTACTTGTTTTACTGTAGTTTAGAGTACCAAGTCACAAGGAGGGCGCATCCAGCGGTTTAATGGTTAGCAAGCTAAACTAGAAAACTTTCACGTGTAAGTTTAAATCCCATTGGGTACCGCATTCATTCGACCTTATGCCACATCAAAGCAAAGAGCTTCGTAAATTATTACCTATTCATAAGGAAGGCCCATATAGTGGTGTAATTGTGAGCAAGCTAAACTAGAAAACCTACACGAGTGACTTCGAGTCACTGGTACCCTATTAGTACGGTTGTGTGCTACATCTAAGCAAATAACTTAGTAAATTACTAATATCAAGTCATACTGAGGGCATATCAGGTGGTGCAATGGTTAGCAAACTAGACTGGCTTACCAACACGAGTGAGTTCAAGTCTCATTAGGTGTCTGATTCATGCGCTTTCTGCCACATCTAAGCAAAAAGCTTAGTAAATTACTACCAAGTCATAGAGAGAGCGTCTCTGATGGTATAATGATTATCAAAGTAGAATAGCAACCTTACATGAACGAGTTCGAGTGTCATTTAGTATACTCCATTCACCAACCTTGTACCATATCGAAGCAAAAAGCTTAGTAAATTACTACTAAATCATTCGGAGACCTTTACACGAGCCGTCTATGTAATACCAATTCTTATCGCTCAGCTACGAACTACTAATTCTTAAGTACTATTTCACAAAATATTCTAGGTTCCTGTATACAACGGGATTTAATAGTATCACTGCTATTCTTCGAATACGATGGCTTTAGCCTTAAATTAACCTCGAAGGTTGATATACCGTTAAACAAAGAAACCAATTCAAACCAATAGTATTTTTAACGCCCTTGTTCTTTTTCAGTTTCTCTTTTCTTTTAAATGACTTTCTCTCCTCTTTTTTCTATCTATCTATCTATCTATCTATCTATCTTTCTTTCTTTCTTTTTCGTGATTTGATTTAATATTCATCTGTTAAAGCTCTTGTGTTCTCAACTCACTAACACGACCAATAACACCGTCTTAAACCCATGGGAAACAAATGTCTATATCTACGTACATAATACTATGATTTACGACGAAACTAACCGAATGATTGGTTGATTGATTTCAACGGCAGATCAATAGGTTTAGGGTTACTTTATGCCTCAAGGATATGGAATAAGGTCCATATATACATATTCTGTGTATTTGTTCAAAACCTTTTGTACACACTCTTATTTTTTCAAGTATTCCAATATAATAGTTATAATTTTTATACAATTATGTTTTGAAGTAATTGATTCTTTCGAATAATAATCATTTGTTTGCAGAGAGATATGTAGTTTCAATAATCTAATGACTATCCTTACCTAAGTAGCTTCTAGTACAAATAATTTACAAACATATGTTATCAAGTATTCTTATATCTTACAAATTATTTTAAGCAAGTATTTTTGACCAATAGATCGGACTCTAACTCCAGGTCAGATTGAACCTGGGACTAATGGCAATGAAGGAGTCCTCCACTACAATAAAATCTTCAAAACAGGAGCTTCACTATTAGAAGTAGTGTCATACGCTACATTTTTAGATGTGTTTTACCCTTCTGCTAGAGACACAGTCAGCGCATTCTAAGCCTTTCTGATTGGTTGCTTTTTCTATAGTCAGTAATTTTCTATCTGAAATGCCTTCATAATTAAACTAATAACAACTCGTCATTGTGGAAATGTAATCAAATATTATCTTTAAGGCCCTCTGTTTCAAGAACAGCTCATTTTTATTCATTGTAAACACTCAGATTTTTTGTACAAAAAGTAAATTTGTTTAATTAAATATATATGTACATATTAACGCCAGGGATTTCGTAGAAGTTGTGCTGAATGGTTGAAGATAGATAGATAGATAGATAGATAGATCCATCCTTATGGACGGATGCTTTTACTGCGCAGGTGAGTAGACAAGCCAAGTTACAAAACTGACATTCAGCTCACCAATTATCTCTGTACCAACTTCTGACTGGGTTGAAAACTATCGGAACTCAAAAATGATTTTAAGTTTTTATCGTGGTTACTAATATTTGAAAACGGTTACAATATCAATTAATAATTTAATAATTTGATTTCGAGTTCAAGACAAATGCTGGACAACAAGTTTGCAATCTTCAACTATCTTAACTACTTCAAGTTTCCAATTCGTTATCGATTTGATAGAAACCCAGAAATTTTATCGTTTCCAGGTGTGTTTCTTGTTGCATAATTGCAACAATAACGTCCATCCCTGAGACCTGCTATTATCTGCAATAAAAATGGATCCTGATGATATTTATAAACACTAGCTGAACTTCTGGAAATTCCATTATATAATTAGCAGATATAAATGATATAAACTGTTTAATTTTATAAATAAAGTAACAGAATTAAATGAATAATTAGGCAAATAAACTAAATTACAGAAATTATTTGACGCTTTTAAAAGCTTCTCCATGAAGAGGATTTTTCGTAAAATAACTTTCTTTGTTTTTGTGTCCTCAATTTCTTTTCTTTACCTACGTTTTGTGTTCTAGCTCCTTTTCTACACTCTGGGTTCTTCCTTTGCATTGGTTATTTTCTAAGTATTGTTAAGTTGCTGCACAAGGCCAGATTTATAAGGCATCTGCTTTTCCATTGACCATGATTGCTAGGCTTTTATGTATGCATCTCACAACCAGACAGCCCAATTGCATCTCTGCAGAAGGATAAGATACCCCTCCCCAAGTGAGTATCCGAGATATGACATTAAACAATCTGATATTGAGTCTCCAGTAATATTGAAGCTTTAAGTAATTCGATGTACCTCAACATTGACATCGCTCCTATGTCCACTCTAGCCTGGAGTGGTAGCAGCATACAGGGTCCTAGCTATGGGGCCAACAGAACTGTTAGACATCTAAACTGTGTGCAAACAAATGACTTATTCTAAATTAAATTAGTAGAGCTAGAACTGCTTGACATTTAACTGTGGTTAGATAAATAACTGATGCTTAAGTGAATCATTAGTGATACATAACAATACCCATCTAAATTTGTTGACGTATGCTAAATTTAATTGTTATAAATAGAACTGTTTGATAATCTGATTGTGTGTATATGCAAAATGTGTTTACAAATGAGATATTGAATATATATGTAAAAACAGGATTTGGAATTAAATAACTTACAACTGTTGATTTGCTATAAATTGAAACGAAACCAAACCAATCAAAACATGAACAAGTGGGCTGCTATTGACTTTATGTTGACAATAAGGCCTCCTACTGTGTCATAAACATTAACACCCCGTTACCTGCTAAACAAGAAAATTTGGGATGATCTATCTATCTATCTCTCTATCTATCTATCTCAGTCCTTTATTTCTTTTATTCGATGTTTGTATCTTTGAAACATTATGAATATAACAGCAGAAACGATTTGCGGATTGAAAATATTTCTGTTTGTTTTTTTGTTTTTTTTTTTTTGTTTCAGTTTTATGTTATATCAACCTTTGTAGGTTATTTAATGCCAAATCAATATTTATACAAATAATCAGTACTATTTCAAATTCTGCATTGAATAAGTACACAGTTTAATTACCAAAAACATTTCTATTTCAATCTATTCAGTTTAGTCAAACAGTTTTAATTCAAAGAATTTGGTTTATTATTATTATAGTTTATGTTTACACACTGTTAAATATCAAAACAGTTCTATTTCGCACAGTTCAGGTGAGCATACGAAACAGTTATATTTAAAACAATCCAGTTTAGCATAAGTACGTAGTTTCAATATCAAAACACTTTTTTTTCAAGCAATTCAGTTTAGCATAAGTACGCAGTATACTTCCGTTTGACCCATAGATAGGGCCCTGTCAGGTGCTCCCACTCCGGGCCAAAGTGAACACGAAAGCGATGGCAATGAAGGGATACTCTGCATTCTGCAAAGTTTCAGCATTACTAGAACCTCACAATCTGATTGTTAGTGTAAAATCCAGGACACTCGTTGGGTGTGGGGAGTCTTACCCCTCTTCAGAGATGCAATCTGTGTATTCTACCACCCCTGCCGACTAGGTAAGGAAAATGATGTAGATAATTCTTCACAGATTTTGTAATAGTTTGATGACCAGTCATTTAATGTGCCAACATACTAGGATCAAGTTGCAACAGAAGTAATAGTAATGTACACAGTATACAATCGTATACTGTACTCGCTAACAATATGGCGCCGGTTGCTTATTTTATAGACTGAACCATACATTAATTTTCATACTTGGTAACTTTATATACGTTTATCGGAAATTGATGTTATTGCACTCTTCGTTTCAACATAATTGAGGTAAGACAGACGCTGACTCAGACAGACATTATAGTAGGCCAAAAATATATGTACAATTACCGGTATTTCTGTTATTACGTATAAAATATCCTGCATTTATCAAAAAAGTGACACTTATCGAAAGAAAAAAAATACTGAAATCACATAATGTTTAAATAAAGTTTATGAAATTTGTATCTTTGAAAATAAGATTTGAAGAAAGAAAATAAAACTATTAGTAAAATAATTAGTTTTCTACATTTGATACAAACGAAGTGTTTTTAATGCATATTTCCATTTGTACAAAAAATCAATTGGAAGTCTTTTAAGTGTAAAATGAACACGAATTTTAAAAATCTGTTAAAAATCAACAACTTCATAGGCTAATGAATCAATGTTTGTGAGTTTCATTTAAATCGGGTTCCTGATGCTACAAGCCTTGAACTCATCTAAGTTTAGTAAATGACTGCAAATTCATAGAATTAGTTTTTTTTAAACTAGTATTTTTCTTGAACACTTTTCAATGTACTTTTTTTATTTATTAAAGTAAAATAAATTATTAAGTCAATAACAATTTTTTATTAATTTATTTTGTCAGCATAGTAACTCGACAAGTGTTGTTTTATGCTTAAATTTTAAGGAATTGTGTTCATTATATATCCAAATTTATATTTCCATGTAGTTGTTTGTATAGAGATATTTTTAAAATTCGGTCCAATTGAAAGCGAAATATTTCCATACAGATCTTGGTTCAAACATGTCACCCTAACATGTACAACCACTCCAGGTCAGAATTGAACTGAAAGTACTGGTAATGAAAGTGTAAACTTCACTCAGATCTGTACACCAGAAGTTTAGCATCTTACCCAGGACGTCCTTTTGTAGGATATCTTTTCCCTCAGCGGGGGATTCAGTCAGTGTATTCCAAACCCCAACAGAGCTAATGATGTTTCGATATGCATCTGGTCATTACATATATATATATATATATATATATATACAGAGTGAGAGAGAGAGAGAGAGAGAGAGAGAGAGAGAGAGAGAGAGAGAGAGAGAGAGAGACCGTGTTCCAAGCCCGTAAGCCAGTGACATAACAATCTGAATGCGTGCACTACTGGTCGGAAAAATTATTGGATATCTCAATTATTGGAACCCCAACATGCAGATTTTGAGATCAAAGCTGCTCACGGAAAGATTTCGTAAAAGAGAAAAACAATGAGGAAGAAAGACAATTTCGAGGTATCTTTCTCAGCATTTTGCAACGAATTTGGGGTGCAGCTTACGGCAACATAAATGACATATTCTATTCCTAATTCTTTTCTAATCTCACAGTGGACGATCGAAAGGGGCCTCATGGCTCGCTTCTTCTACTTCTCTCGGGCAGACTACGATGACAGCTCCTGCCTGGGCTGCAACTCGTAACTCCGTTTTTCCTTGGCAACTCTCACTGGTATACATGGAAGCTCACACTCATTCTATCTTTCAGCTCAGACTTAACTGCGCCAGTCACTTAAAAATTTTCAGCCTTTGATCTACTGGCCTCCATGAAGCCAAAGCCCAACAAAGCCACTTACAACAAAGGCTAATAAAAATAATTCTTTCCCGGTTTTATTCTTATCGTCTGCCCAAATCTCTGAAATTTGACGACATCACCACACACACACACACACACACACACGCCTACGAAAAAAATAAAGGACACACGATACGTACCGACATATAAACCCACAAAACAGCCCCGGGCCACACACACACACACACACACACACACACACACACACACACATCGTCCTCGATGTGCCTACAGTGATATATATATATATATATATATGTATATATATATATATATATATATATATTTGATTGAACATAATACACATTTTTTTGTTTACATATTTTTTTGTTAATCCTTTCGAATTGCCGTATTTATCTTATGATATTTGGCGGGTATTGGTTGATAAATCTTCCATAATTAGTTATTTCCCACGTACTTTCTGCCCAATTTTGGGCTATCATCAAGGGAGGATATATTGCAAAAGTGATGTAACTTTTGTATATACATTACTACTTTGTAAGAATAGCGTCTGTACTGTTGTAGTGTGTACCATTTACTTTCGAATCTGTTTTTCATAAATAGCGTCAGAAGCTAAAGACCAATGCACTACAATTATAAATCAGATGAAAAAATATTAAAAACATTGATTCATAGAAACATGCTCCCCACTGATCGTAATAAAAAAATAAAATTTATTATATATTATAATAAATTTAAAAACCTCCAGCCTAGTTATCAGAAATAATGGCTCTCTCTCGATTGGAACTTTGCAAAAAACAACGTTATATATCAATTTTAATCTCTTTTAGGAGATTGTATCTAGGAAACTATTAATGTATATGTTGATTTAACCTCAACTACCCTATCAAGAAGTCTTACCATGCACCTTTCTGATACAAGTTCCATAGCACAGCATTTAAAAAATATTCATGCCCAACAACAGAATTACGGAAAATTCTTACCGAAAACACAACAATATTAGAATATCAAAAAAAACAAGCAAAAAACACTGATTCTCGAAGCATTTCATATTAGGAACATGTAACCCAAACTTAATAGAATTAATTGTGAAACCAGTGCTAATGTAATAAAAGGTCGTCAGCTACTGACGCTATTTATAGAAACAAATTCGAAAATTAAACACAACAAAATACAACAGTACAGACGCTCTTCTTACAAAGTAGTAATTTACATACAAAAGTTTCATCACATTTCTCATACATCCTCCCTTGATGATGGCCCAAACTTGGGCAGAAAGTACTTGGGGAATAACTAATAATGGAAGATTTATCAATCAATTCCCACCGAATATCATAAGATCAATACAGAAATATGAAGGATCAACAAAAAATACGTAGACAAAAAATGTCTATTATGTTCAACGAATATATATATATATATATATATATATATATATATATATATATATATATATATATACCACATCATTTATGTCTTTGGATAGACTTAAAAAGAATAAAAGAGAGGGTTAAGAAAAATATGTAGACAAAAGAAGTCTATTATGTTCTCACTTTAATTGAAAGGGTTGTGTCTGTGAGAGGGAGTTGGAGACCGAACAGAACTGCAATATATTGACCCCCACTCTTGTGGCCATCAGCGTTGTGTCTTTCTTGTTCTCCAGGGCTGCTCAACCGGAGGCCTGGGTGGGCTACTCTGTTGGCTTTCTCTACTGCATCTTGTCACTAACAGGTCTGTTCTCCAAACTCAATCGGGGGTCCCGAGGGCCCCTTCTGCTGGGTGGTGGATTTCTCTACCACATCATGTCACCAACAAGTGTGTCTCCAAAACTAACTGACTTCATGTCTTCACCGAGTTATATGATAGTTCAATCGTCCACTTAATATCTTTGGAATGGCATATTTGATCGTCATCAAGCGGAAATAACTGTCATGCAGTTCACAGGTCACTCTCTTCCGGTGCATCAGTTTATGACTGTAGCATGGGATTTTACCATGTCCCATATTGTCAGCCAAGCCTGCCAACGCGATTTCTTCCCATAACTGCCATCGGAATGTGTCAATTCCTTCCGGTGCATCACCTTGGAATGGCATGTTTGGCCGGGTCGAAGGTCAATATACAACAATCATCCGTTAATTATTTTTCAAAATTACACATGTGGAATTTTCTTCACGTCCGTCTCCATCACCCTAACACGCATATTTTACAGAATAATTTTCCACGACAACAATAGCTGAAAACACAAAAGAAATTACTTGAAACAAAGCAAAACAAAATCTTCCTTAGAAGGCGACCTTCTCCTTATGTAACACTTGCCCGGCTAATTATTTACTAAATTTGTTTTACTCTCTTTGCGAAGTTGGCCATCGAGACGTGTGTGCATCAAGGTACAATACGGATGCATCTTTTATCCTCCGAATACAACTGGCCCTCTGTAATTCCTTGAAGAATTTCAAAACCCTAAAAGGACCATACTCTGGTCCCAGATCCTGGTCACAAAATTAGTGACCCTGGTCAGTCCAGCAATACATTTCGGATGGATTCCTCATGACCACACTCCAGTTCTTCGCTCAAAAGGTTCCTACCTGGAGTAACCGGAGAATTCCATAAACTAAAACACAATATCTTCAAACGCCCAAAGCATTCTACATAAATCTACAAAAATCATGGCCCAAAACAAAGTATCGCAATTCTTCCGAATGTATCACAATCTGGCACGCATGCTATAAACCACCTAAAATAGTCCACGCAAAATACTTATTAGCAATGTGTTACTCTTTTTTTTTTTCATTATTAAGTCTGTTTCCATGCCCATTGGTTTGTAAGCCCTTGAGGAACAAGCTTTACCTGATTACACCCTCGTCGGGTTTCTTTTCAATTTAATCAGGAACCCTAGTGGTTACCAATATATAGGCACCTCGCCTTTCCCAGATTCGTTTCGTTTCGCCAAATCATGCACGAATCCAAAACACCATCGTGACTGAAAGACTCACACACCATCCACAAAATATTGGAGTAGGCCACGCCTTTTTTCTTTTATTCCATCTTTGGAACTCCAATCTGAAATAATTACTACTTTTGCCGTCTGCACAAAACAATCTGAATCAACTTGGATGAATCTCTGTCCTAATCTCGCGTCAGCCACCGATTCGCTCAAAGACAGAAACCTAAAAAAAAACATTTCCTATTCCCCGAAAACCCAATATTCTAAAAAAAAAATTAGAATCAAATATAATTGTAAATATTAGTAAACCTAGTATAAAATCCTCTGTTAATGGTTTTCGTCAAATCTCATAATAAGAAATAGAAAAAAAATTTTTCTAATGTCGCCTTTAAACTCAAACAAACTCACAAATTTTCACTTTACAATAAGTCAAAAAAATATAACAATCACTGTTCACAAATGTTCAGTTTTCTTTTTTTTTTCTCCAATCTATGTACTGTCTATTTCTCTAAAAAATGTTCGTTCTTTTCTTTCTTTTTTTTTCAATATGCTGTGTTCAACATTGTTCAGGTTTCCTTTCTTTTCCTCTCTGTCCTTTTTCCATTGTCCTGTACCATTTCTTTTCTTTTTCATAATAAATTGCTCATTCACTGTCCCTTTTTTTAAACCTCATATCTGCCTTTCTCTGTTTTTACCTTAATACAATAACTATAGGTTTGCTTCCCCGTTTATTCAATTTCAGTCTATATTTCCGTAAGATAAGCCAGGTTTATAATTAAAATTTTTCTCAATAGCTTACGAGTACTCTTCTTTCTTTTTTTTCTTGTGCAAAATATCCCGGTTGTTCTTTCCTAACAACCCAAACTTTCATTAATTTGGCCTACAAGATTTCCCAATTTATAACAATTCCAAATCCAAATCTGCGAATTTTTTCAACATATCCAATGATCATCAAGACTGTGCGCATATCTTGATTACCTAATCTCCAAAACCCTGTTTCAAAATTCAAAAATAACCCTCTCAAAACCACAAATCGAACCCCATTCCTGAGGGAATTCTACTTAACCAGTCTACTACAATACCACAGGATTCTCAAATCCATTAGTACGACAATTTTCTCGAATTTTCTCAACCCCTCTCCGTGGGGAGACATTCACAAAGTACCTGTCTGCCTCGTCAGACACAAAAACCCATCTGTCTCTTAGTTACTCTGCCTCCACGGCGAGACCCACACGAGACCATTTTCAGTCGACACGGACCATGAAAAGTCCGAGACAATATCCATGTCTCCAATAATTGGTATCAACAACTTCCATAAGAAAAAAATGGCCTGATTCTACCAGCGCCGAAAATATCTAATCTCCCATCTTCACAAATATCGAAAAAATAAATGCACGTTCTTCAGACAACCACCACTGTGCGAAATTCCTGGACAACACAATCGATGCTCCCGAAATTCCATCTCTCGGATAAAAATTCTAATTTCAAATCATTACCCGCTAAGACTTCATTGACAAGCTACTATAAAATCCCATCCATAAAAAATATTTTTTACAATAATGTGTCTCTCAAAAAACGGACAGTAACTATCCCATAGTCACCTTTCTTTCCCTTCTTTTCCTGCTTGCATATGTACCTTCTTAGCCTTTCTTTTTCTCTCCCTCACTACGATACAATATTAAACATAGCAGTAATCATAATTTTTATCTAGGGATCACACATATATTTTTAAAAATTATTTCCCATTTTTTCCTTCTAGAAAGGCCCTCGCCATTAAAACTCATGCTTTCACCATTATAATCAATCTAAATCCTTTTTTACGAACCCAAATTGATTGACAGAGAGAGAAGTATTTGAACGAGCAATTTACTTACAGTCCCCTTTTCTCTTATTCTCTTTTTCTTGCTGGTTTGTTCTTGTTTTTTTCTTTTTCTTCCTTCCATTCCAGCATGTTGCAGTTTTTTCCTTTGTTCTTTTTTTTTTCTTTTTTCTGCTCTTCTCGTGCCGGTCTGTTCCTTTTCCTTCTTTTTTCGCTGGGATCTTTTCCAAATTTCCGCTCACCCGCTTCCAAGTGCATTATTCTCTCTGTCTTTGGCCGCTTCGTGGACCGTCTATTCAGGTTCGAGTCACGCCATGAACGACACTTCTGGCTCAAGGCTGCAAATCGTATTAACATGTTGTATAGTCATATGCAGATTCATGCATAAACACAACGACACAATGATAACGACGAGACAGTCCTTTAGAAAAAGATACCTCTCACTTTATTTGAAAGGTTTGTGTGTAAGAGGGAGTTGGAGACCGAACCGAACTGCGTTTGAAGCGTTCAACTTGTTTGATTTCAGAGTTAATTTATCTGCAAGATTAATTATCTCAACAAGGTAAAAGATCCCAGTTTGTCCCATTATCTACCCAGGGCCAGGGGTAAGAATAATTACATTCACACTTTTTTCCAAGGTTATTAACATTGTAAAAAGTAAACAGGCTCGTCCACGATTTGAACTCGCATCATCGAGACCATTACTTACGACAATAACATTTATAAAACGAGTGCCTCATTCTCATCGGTGTTTCCGAAAACTTAAAAATATTTCAAGTTGGAAGATGAAAAGAGAAAGTCAGCAGATTGTCGCAGAGCAGGAAAGAAATCAAATTGCAACCTTATATATACGAAGTGTTAATATACGGCTGACAGTTTTGATAAAGAACTATACTCGGAAATCATCAACGATTTTCCTTGGTTAGTTTTTGTCTTTTTCAGCGTTTCAGTAACCTAAGAACGTAATTGGAAACTTTGTCCAAAATGATCATAGATTCAATCCCCACCAAACTTAACGTTCTATCATAATTTCTCTAGCCAACAGCTTGAATTTTAAATAATTTAAAAACCTCCTCTCTAATTCATCAACTGCCCAGCTAAAAAAAGATGGACTAGACATATACGAAGCGAAAAGCTTTCTCTTTCTATTAAGCCATCACATATTTAGATCGGAAAAGATCTCTTTCGAAATCACCAATTTCTTCTTTTTTTTTCAGTGGCCAATACAGTTGTACTATAAACGAGAAAGGACACAAATTAGATTAAAATAGTTATTTCCAGTTGTTCGAGCTAGAAAACTATATAAGCCCACTCTACTTGGAAGATTAAATCAGATACAAATGTGCTTTTCGTATTATTAAAATAGTAAAAGGAAAATGAACATCATCCTTTCCTCAAGATTGGCATTTCATTCAACCTTTTATTACTGCTCTACTTAAAATTGAACTGTTTTTACTTATTGTGTTGGTTTCCAGAAAGTTTATCAGCTTCACCCCTTCTCAGAATTGTGTCACGGTACCTATAGAGCTTAAATTTCTTATCGTAATCAGCAATTGCAAAGTTTCATAGGATCATTGATGTTTGGAAAATATTTACAATTTCGATATTCCGTAGTTATTTTTTACTATTGTTTGGTGGTATTATATTTATGAAGCATAAATTTGCAACTATATCCATTGTCAGCATTTTCTTATACAGATATGGAGATAGAATGAATGTTATAAAGGGATTTTGTCAGCTCAACATGAGGCAAAAATCAAGGTGGATTCTGCATGAACATCTATTTTCTGTCATTCTATATTGTCCTTTACCGACAGCCT
This sequence comes from Sepioteuthis lessoniana, assembly GCA_963585895.1. Lineage (NCBI taxonomy): Eukaryota > Metazoa > Mollusca > Cephalopoda > Myopsida > Loliginidae > Sepioteuthis > Sepioteuthis lessoniana. Next base: position 30,312 of record CAUZXS010004896.1, read on the forward strand.
TTTCATATTTTTCACTCCTCTTTTTATCGACGCTGCATATATCATATTTACTAAATATACTTATATCGTAAGCTTATACGAATGTAGAGTTCTAAAGTGTCTTATGGAATGCTATGGACCGTTTAACGACAATCGTGACATCCGATAATTCTGATGGAATAAAACAGGACTTCTTCCAAACTATAATCGTGTTTGTACTACTGTATGGTTGCATCACTTGGACTCTAATTAGCGATGTCCTCCTATGGATTCTTATACATGAACACACCACTATAACCCGACCAGCAAAAACTTAACATATTATTAGGAAGGGTCAGTGAGGTCCTGGAATTGATGCCAAGTGATTTCCCACTCTCTTGAGCTCCGGCAAAGAACCATCACCAGAGTCATACTCTTGACTTATGGCATTTGTTTTTGGGAGACGTGCGCTTAGCATAACGATTATCATCGTAGGAAATGGACCCAGCAACTCGGGTTTAAATCTTGTATGAGACTGTTTGCATTTCACTTCATGCTAACGTTCTATGAAAAGACAGTAAGGATGCTTTTCACTAATCAAAGCTAAATAGGTAAATTGGAAGTAGTCTGTATACTTAAATGTTAGGAAACCAGTCTAGGAAAAGTATAACTCTGAATTCAAACCATCTGTTATACTCAAGAAAATCTACTTTGTATCGCATTCTGTTCATGGTGGAGTGGTTGAGTAAATTCATACTATTTTCGGTAGCTCTTGGTACCTTGTTTTTTTATCAAATAAAAACAATCTTTAAAATGTCACTGTTCAAAACCTTTAAATCATTAAAAAATATATTACGATAATCAATGTAAATATTATGAACTGGTGATTGAACAGTAGAAAGAACATGTTCTGAATAAAATCGAAAAAGTTCCTTTCTTTATTCTCGTCTTTTTATGTTGTCGTTTTTCGATAATGTACATTACGTACAACAGCATCTATCGTTTGTAGCTGAGTCATCGTGACTTCGTTGCTGCAGAGGTCACTTGGTTCACTCAATTCGCAAAGTTCATTCAAAGTCTACATCTCTCATAATTTGTTCCGGAACTTGCTCAGTACTAAGTAAGTTTACTTCAACAAGTTTCTATGACAACTATCTAAATGATATTTGTGGCAGAATAGTTGAATTTGGTGCTAAAATTGCTATAAAAATTTCCAGAAAATACCTCGGAGGGTAGAAAATACGGACCATAAATAGAACGTAGTATGAACTTCGACTTAGTTACATTCGGCATGGAGCAAGAAATTCTGTTATAATAGTAAAACTATCTAAAAAAAACTGCTCACTAATTACATACAGAAGTGAAAAGGTTTATAAAAAAAGAGTAGGGGTGTATCATTGCAAAACCAAAACTGATTCGGCAAAAATTGCAAGTCAACTTTATCATCGTCAAAGTACTAATTTAAAAAGCGAGACAATGGCAAAGATGTTTTACTGCAGGTAAATACAGAGCAGGAAGTCCTCAGTTGACACTGTTTTTCATTGGTTCAGGACTATTTTTTGTATGTTCTTAAAAGTTCATAGATAATCACTATTGATTTTGGTTTTGATTTTAAGAAATGAAAAATAATCACGATGACTGATCAAAAGATTTAATGATCTTTGATAGTACATGGATATATTTTGTGGTAAAAACATCTTTTACAGAGAAAGTATCTGAAAAGTAATTATGTAATTTTAATTTTTCAGTTTGGCAACCCTGATTGAAAATTTGCTGATCTATAAAAGTTCATCATTAATCGTATTCACTATTAATCCTTGGTATGATATTCCTCACTTTGAGGATTTTTCCTAATTTCATGGTGTGACAAGTCGACCAGAAGATTTTGCCAGTTTCTAAGCCATGGAAAACTGTTGCCAGCAGACTAAAAACCTGTAACTTGAACTGAACTTGTTCCATATCATCATATATTCATTTCTTTTGTCGGGAAATTCGTTTCCCTTTTGTAGCATACTTAAGCAAACTCAAATTATACTTCGTGCAATTCAGTTAAAATCAAGGAGTCGCTTGTGTTGTAGCAGAAATCGTCTTATTTAATGGACTAGATGACCCGATTTCAAATCCTGGATGAGACTGTTTGTGCTTCCCTTCGAGCTAATGTCCTGGGAAAAGGTATGAATACATCCTTTCTCTACAGAGTAAGGTTAAATAACTGTATAGAATGTGTTCTTTAGCACGGCAATCAGCCAAAAAAATTATGTATTGAAACCAGCTTTACTCGGTATAAAAATAAACCTTGAGCTGTATCCGTCGTATGGTAGATAGGTTGGATAAATATATACTAATATAAATAGCCATTGTTTTAGACCAACTTGAAATGGATTCTTTCTTAATTATTCAAGATCAAGATTACCTGAGTGATTTATTAAACGGTTGCCATGCTAAAAATTTAAATGGTCTGTCATGCTATTTTCTAGGCGATCATCTACGCTTATATAAACATTTATTTTATTTTGTTCTGAATTTAACCAGGATTTTTTTTGGAGGGTGGAGGTGGATTTTCATCCTTTATAGCATCATATCAACCAGTGAAAGTGAATAAGAAGCAAGAGGAGAAAATGCGACATTGAATGACACAAGCTATGGTAACCCTTCCACAAAGAACAAAGCTCTTGAAATAAGTAGGAAAATCTACACACGGGATAAGCTTGAGAACAAGACGGAAAAAAAAAATCTTTGAAACGTAACACGTGCACACAAAGAAGAATGGAGAATTTATCGGCCAAAAAGATCAGTAAAGACAAAGATAAGGAAATCCGAAAATAATCGATGATTTAAAATATACACGGTCTCTTCAGAATAAACACAGCAAATTAAGAGTTTAATGTCAATTAGCAATGGAATTATGCACATACACATTTGCAAGCACAATAAATTAGCTTGAAGCTTTTTAGTTCTTGTATTTTTACTTGATTTTGTTTAAATCTTTACATTTTTTACCTCATCATTCTAGGAGTAATAGACATGATAAGCTTATGTTGTTAGAATGTTCGTGATTAAAGATAGCAGAATTTTTGACGACTTCCTTTCATTTAATTTCTTGTGACTTTTTGCAGCGTTCAAGTCAACATCTTCATTCTCTTCAATACAAGTTGTATTCAAAAAGCACCTAGGTTGAAGCTGTGTTAACTAAGACTGAAGAGTACAAAGAATGTATCGTTTTCTGGAGAATAATCCCCTTAGAATTCAACATACTTATCCCCCTAAGTAATTGAAGCAACTCTATAACTCTTCTTTCCATATGGTATGAAGACATTGGACTAAATTTAATCAATGACTTCTATTTCCCCATATATTACCCTCGAAATAAGTTTCAGTTCAGTAAACAATAAAAAGCTCGATCTGTTAAGTACGGAGATCACTCTTTTTGAATAATGTTAGGTTCCGCTAAAGGTTTATTTAAAATGTAATAAGCCTGGCTTCATATTCTTTTTTCAAATTGGTTCTGAAACATCTGGCCAAAGCCCTGACGTCAAGACAGCAGTCTATGCGACTATATATCATTAATTTATTTATTACTTTCGTAAGATCGCCACCAAAAAGTGATGTCCTTGGTAGGACACAAACCTGCATCTAATAGTGAAGCTCTAGTTTTAGATATGTGGGAAGTTTTCAGTACGCCTTCATGTACATTCAGACCCAAAATGATTGTACATGTTATGCTCCAAATTATTTGTGGAATAGCGTTGTTTGAAAATTATTCGTATTCAATAGGATCATGTGCGAAGGAAAAAAAAAAACTACTAAAAAACAACTATACGCCAAAATGTAAATATAAACGTACAATGAAAGTGATTCCTTAACCTCTTGGCATAAAATATTCTAAGATAGGTTGATATTCCTTAAAATCAATAAACCACTTTTTTTTTTAATTTTCCAAAGCACTAACGAAAATAATTACTATTTTTTTCTAATTAATGAAATGTTTTTGCATCCCACATTGGGCACCAATAATATAAGTTCACCATCCTTCAAATCAAAACTCTGGCTTTCACGTATTGTTATTGTTTATTATACGTTTTGTAAAAAAGAAAAGAAAATCTACTCAAGACACTGTTCAATAATTACTCTTTAGTAGACGCACAGATGTAGTTATCTAAAGCAAGATCTGATGAGAATCGTTAAATTAAATCACGTTATCCGCTCGAAATTACAAATGAAATATTTTTCCATACATAATGATCTGAATTCGTTTGAAGCAAAAGTTACGGGCAATTAAGTCCCGAAATCCGAACAGGGCGAGAGATTTTTTTAAAGAAAGAAAACAAAAAAATTCAAGCGCTTTTTGAAGTCTCGTCCACCTTATCAAACTCTTTTTCATCTTCTATCTGTGTTGAAGCGTAAGTGTGGCATGACGAAAAACCGAGAAAACGACTTAGTACAATTATGCAAATTTACTGTAGAAAAAAATGTTTCTCAAAAGATGGCTATCTTCATTTAGATCTCTCACTTCCACTACTCTCACTGAAAATAACTGTTTTTATATTTGAAATGAGTTCCTGGAAAATGTATTAGAAAAACTATTAGTCATTGGAAAGACTTGGCATTCTAAGACTGGTACGAATTTTTATATATGGAATTGTATACGATATACGTCAGCAGAGGGTAAATTGCAACATTTTCCTATCAAATTTAATTTTCCCAACATTAATCATACATTGAATGTATTTACGCAAGCCTCCACCACAAGGAAGGGAAGGTTCAAGTTCATTTTGATTAACGTAGTACATTCGGTTTGAATTTAGAGTTTTCCTTCTATACTGGTTGCCTTATTAAATCTTTAAAAAAAACAATCAACTCTACTATTTACAGATAGCAAGATGGGCGTAGAGATAAGATTCATGCTTTTCCCGAGAGCATTACTGAAAAACAAAATACAGACAGCCTCGTCTAACATTTAAAGACCTCGTAGAAAGATTTACAATATCGGGGCTTTCTGGATTCATTTGTAGATTCTGTTCAAGAAAAGACTTCCAACTTTGTTATATTACCAATGTTTTAAGAGACAATGCATTACTGTAGTCCCAAATCATTTTAAGCGTTGTCTCAGATGTAAGCCATATATATGACCATACCAGGTTCTACTACTCCGGCTCAAAGTGGATCTAGGAAGAGTGATAACCGAGGGTTGAATCCATTCTCATCGGAGCTCCAAAACTGTAATTCACAACCAGATACAATTTAGTGTCATACTGAGAATACATTTGTAGTATTTTTACGCTCTACGTAGTTTAAGAACAAAATGTAATCAAAATATCGATTGCCCAGTTGGCCGGGGCAATTGAATACACCTACTACTTCTCTAGAGAGGGTTAAGACCCCCCAATCAACGCGTTTCTTGATATGACACTAAACCATCTGATGGTCAAGCTCCAGTAATGCTAGAGCTTTGGGAAATGTGGAGAACTCCTTCATTGTCATTGTTCGCAGGTACATCCTGGCAGGGAGTAGTAGAACCTCGTAAGGTCAAATAAAACTAAACTGTATACTTATGCTAATATAAATTGTTTGAAATGGAACTGTTTTTGCGTGGTAAACTGGATTGTTTGAAGTAGATCTGTTTTGGACATTGAAACTGTACTCACGCTAAACGGAATTATTTGAATTACAACTGTTTGACTAAATTGAATTGCTTGAAATAGGAATGTTTTGACAAACTGTGTACATATGCTAAACTGAATTGTTTAAAATAAAACTGTTTATTCGTATAAAAATCGATTTGGCATTAGATGGCCAACAAAGGTTGATACGCTATGAAACCCAAACAAACAAGCAAACAATTAAACAAACAAACAAACTATCAAGTTTTAAGATGAAAATAAAATTCGTTTAAAAATTGAAATAAAGAGACGAAATCTGAACAACATATATGGTAAATTGAGTATCTATCTATCTATCTTTCTATCTATCTGTGCGTGTGTGTGTGTATGTGTGTGTGTGGGTGTGTGTGTGTGTGTGTGAACCTCTCTGTGCGAGCAGCATGTAACACCAGGTAAATTTTTAAGTGCATTTTAACAGGGTTTGATTCGGAGTTTTCATTCTCCTAGAGAGATTGCCAAACCAAGGTTATTATTTGCCAATATCCAGAGTGAGAATAGTTGGATGCATATCTTTTCCACGTATATTAGCGCTTTATGAAATGCAATCAGCTTCATCCAGGATTTTAATTCGTTTTGCTATGTTCATTTTTTCACAAGCACTAAATGATATATAGATCCAGGACAAAACTTTCACCTGTTCTTTGCTCTAAATCGTTTTTATATTAATGTTAACGATAAAAGAATATATATATATATATATGTTTAAAAATGTGACGCGGAGGGTGTGTGACCCAAAGCTAGAGTATCAGATTATAAGAAAGTCTATCGCTGAATAGACATCTAGGTAGCTGTAGAGACGATAGAATTTCGACTAGACTGGTCACTACTGTGAGTCTTATGTTAGGTTATTCATTAAATTGATTTAATGGCGTGTCAACTTTTGAACGTAAATTAATATCTAATTATTTTCATTCTTCCATAATACAAAGTTTTTTAGGGATTAGTTTGTAAGTAACAGTATTTTTTAAAGAGCGAGAGCTCATTAGTTTGCACACGGTTAAATGTATTCAAGTATTTTACCAAACGCTAATAGGTATATTTGCACTCATTTAAATGGTTTCGTCAATAGCAAAACTGTTAAAAAGTTTCAATTATTGTAAATAAATTGTTCTATTTGATCCAGAGATGGAATCCTAATAAATACTACCAATAGGGGTCCAAATAGACGTGGGAGTAATAGCTGTGGAAGGGTACTTAGAGTAGAACCTCACCATCAGCTCCAGTTTGCTGTCATACACGGGTCATGATAAAGGTAATAATCCTCGGCAGGAAATACAGTCGGTGTTTTGTAGGCTCTGCTTAATGGATGCAAATTTTGTATGAATGGTGTTATTTGCTTGATTAGAGCAATGAGTGCAATATTAGATGGTGATTTCTAACACACCTTGATGGCCGCAGGTTGCGCAATATTTTCTGCATTATTTCAAGAAGATATCTGAGAAGGATATCTTCACGTACCCAAGAAAATTATTCCACTGTAGGTTATGACTAATGTAAAGTTCAAATGCCGATAATGTATGCTTCATTTCATTTTGTGAACTCACCCAAATATCGGACACTTTTATAAATTAGACGCAAAATGTGTGAAGTTTTGAATTTTACCATTGGCTTCATTTCATAAATCAGTCACCAGGGGAAATGCAGTAGAAACTTTCTTGAACCAATTCTCAAACCACTGGAAGAAAAGAGAAATCGATTTATGAAGATAGTCTAATGTCTTGAAACAGAAGAGAAGAAAAAGTATTGAAAGAAAGTATAACAGGGGCGCTGATTGAGTCAATGATCGTGGTAAGAAATTAGAAACTCTCATAGTCAAGGAACGTATTATCCATAGCGGGGAAAAGTAAAGTCGGCGACCGTAGTCGAGGGCAACCCAAAGGCTCCCTTTTCAATAGTTACTACACTGAGGTGTAGAGGAGGACGCTACTCCATTCCCTAGCGGTTTAACGCGCTGGACTACGGAATCGTAGTACGCAAGTTTAAATTTCAGTCGCACAATTAAGTTCATTTTTGGACAAATACCCTTGGGAAAGGCATGAACCCCCTTACCTCCTATCTATAGGTTAGATAGTACAACTACTGTCCTTCAAAAAAAGGATAAATTTGGCATTAAATAACCCGAGAATGTTGATGTGCCATTAAATAACAAACAAGAAAACAATTCCTTGGATTGTTCCGCTTTACCCTTGGTCCGTACCTTATAATGCAGCATGTTAAGCAAAGTGGCATCAAGTACCATTTTTTAAAATTTGGAATGATTTGACTTGGGATTGAACCCTGATCTCCCGGACCATTGGTGAACATTAGAAAATATCTTTCCGAAAGGGGCTGGATCCGTCGGATAGAATAAAACACTGTGGGTACTATAATAAATAATAAAAGATATTCTTATTATGCAATCAAAAGATATATTTCAATCCATTTTTCTCATTCTTGATCAAATACTTTTCAAAATAGAAAGATAATAAAAAAATACTGATTAATTTAAACCCCATATCATCACATCTCGAGTTATTCAAAGCCGAGAAACATATTCACTCTGAATATTATAACTTTTGATGAGCAGTTAGAGAAAATAAAAAATATACGTATAAACGACACCGACTGATAACTTTAAAGATGAAAAATATGTTGAACTTAATCTCACAAAATAGATCACTTAATTATATGCTGATGTAACATTGAAAACGAGTGGTTACAAGGTGCGAATAGATAAGTAATTTTTTTTTAATTCAAGCAACCGGAAGAGGGAAAAGATAACAGAGTTCACCATATTGGCGTGTATGCAAGGTGTAATAAGATAGCCTTTATTTATCACCTGAAACTTTAAAACAACAATTAACCAAAGGTTGTTGAAATCACCAGATTCCATCGATTAAAAGGGGCTACGAGGACTGGTCAAGCTATGCCACCCACACAAAATGGAAGAGGTGATTAGATGTTCCGAGAATCCCCCCACCTGAAAAAAGTTGGGATTGATTTTCATTGGTTGCTGAGAACACGACAAAAATAAACTACAGCGTGGGCAAAGAGTGAATGGATCCCCCAAAGACACGGGAAGAGTTGGATAAAGAATCTACCCAGCATATTGTCAGTTACACGTTTCCAGATATTTTCATGGTCTCAGTTACAAATCCAAGTAAATAAAAACAACAGAGGACCCTACATTTGATGCTATTTGTGTTTACCCTTACTAATCAGACGATCAACGACATAAGTGTCGTCGATTTCAAAGCTACACAGTGTTGTTTTAAGGCAGAGCGATTGTTAGTTGGGGTACAAAAGAATACCTTATATCAGCTAATAGCTGTCGAAACAGATCAATATTTACTGGGATCATCTTAACGACTACTTGGGGAAAGGTCTCATGATCTAGTGACTAACGCACTTGACTATGTCATCGAAGTCAGCTAGTTCAAACTCCAGTCAGGCTATTTCATTCACTTTGGTACGAATACCTGTGGGAAAGTTAAACCCTCAGCTATGGGTTAAATAAAACCAATACTGTTTTTTTTTACAAGGATTGCTTTAAGATTAAATAACTCACGTAGGTTAATTTGGAATTAAACAAAGAAAGTAAACTTAGAATCACTCAATAAAACATATGAATATCACCTCCAACTCGGTTAAAGTAATAGATTTTTAAAATACCGTCGATAAAATGATACACTTGTAACACTCATTTTATCTACTATCCTAAACTCATAGCATAGATAATCCAGGCTGAATTGCAATCTCCTCAATCAATTGCAAAACAACTAAAATATTCAAATACATCATTTACTATTTACAGCGTTTAGGCAAGCAAATTAAATTCTACTTACATTGACACAAGCTTTTTCTTTAATAAAAATATTAGCATTACATCGATCCCGCAAAATAGTATATAAGGTAAATACTCTGACATTAAATATGAATCCTAAAAGAAGTATTATATAATAGAATTATAAAATATCCACGTAGGGAAACATAACTCAAACACATCAAACAATAGAACTATTATTATTTCATTTCAAAGGTAAATATTACCCAGAAATTTAAGATCGTGCTTTCAACAAAGTTACCGTACCGCCATGCGCTAACGTATATAATGAGTAGATCAGGAAGCTTTTGTGGTGTTAATGGCTAGGTAGAAAATGGCCACGCAGACCCGAGTTCAAATCCTGGACCAAGTTGCTATCCTTTCATATAGTGCTAATACCGTTCGGAAATATATGCATCCAACAATTCTCTTTTCATATGTGGATAATAGTAGAGCAGACGAGGTTCTTTGAAGCTGATATGGAAACAATCATAGAAGAAAGAACATTTTTGATTAAAACCTGTTAAGCTTACAAATTGTCTTTGAAATATATACTGCTTGTGTAGAGGGCTTTATAAATACAGATATCAGAAAATTTGAAGTAAATTATAAACACCCTGAAAATAAAAATGAGGGTAAGTCCTTGGGCCATATAGGCTAACGTCTATGATATGGTCATAATCGAGTGCAAACTCCAGTCTCGCTATTTCGTCCCCTTTCGAACAAATACCCTTGTGAAAGGTTTGAACATTCTTATCCACCTCAGTATTACTAGTATCCTACTAGGATGGCTTTAACATTAAATAACTCCCAAAGGTTGATATGTCAAAATAGAAACAAAGAGCCCAAACCAAAAAACGGTGGTATTTTTTCTTCGTTTTATCCATTGATTATATTGTCTTTATCTACACCAGAGATGAAATAAAGCTTAATAATTCCATCGCGAACTTTAATATGAAACACGATCCTATTAGATTTGACCACGAAAGTACTGCATATGTCTGAAATTTCCAAAATTCCGAGCGTCCTACGTGTCTAGCCACACTGAAGAGTTCTGATAGAACGAAACAGTCTGTCTGTGGATGACAATATATATATATATATATATATATATATATAAATGAAAAAAAATCTTTACAATTAACGCTATGCAGGAAACCCACATAAAATCATCTCCACTCGAAATCTTTCAACTCTAAGCATCTTAATGCAAATCAAGCATGTTCTTAATCGATGTGAATTAACAGAACAATCTCTAATTATAATTCATTTAATCATCTCAGTGAATTAAAAACAAAATTTTTTTGCATCTGACTACAACCAAAATCCTTTACAATATTTACCCAACCCCTCAGCTCGGGCAGGATATGACACAAGGTCAATTTTTAAGCGGAGTTTAACAGGTTTGAATTCAGAGTTTTCCTTCTCCTAGACTAGTTTACTCACCAAGGCTGAAGAACCTAGTCTGCGCTACTATTTACCCATAGCTGGAGGGAGAATAATTGGATTCATACCTTTCCCAAGGGTATTATTGCTATGTGAAATACAATAAGTCCAGGATTTGAACTCGTGTCGCCGTGTCCAATTCCTGCGACGATAACCATTACACCATAGGCACCTCCAAAATCCTTTACGGAACCATTATTTTCCCATGAAATGAAGCTCTTATATTAACAAAAAAATTAAGAATTAAACTGTATTTACTGATAAAATATTTAAATAAACGTTTCCCCTATTATTATTTCCCAAATTATTAAGAATCTCAGAGAATTTTTTCAAATAAAAAATCCGAACAGGGAGATATACATCATAGGCTGAATAATCTTAGAGGTATGATAGGCGGTGACAAAATTTCAATGAAAAATTTATACGTTACAAATCAACAAAAGAATAGTGATAACATTTTGCCAAATATGTCAACGGAGAAACAGACATAGTTGTAAATTCATCAACCACACTGATTTATTCAATACATCTATAAGCAATAAGACCTTTAACATTTACCACGAATCAAAGAGTAAAAGCAAAAAGTCATCCACCTTTTAGAATACATACGTTGCTCCAAGCAATAAATAGGGAAATCAAATTGGCTTTTCAATTTTAGAATAAATAACTACTGAGGATTAAATCTCTGAATTATAATAAATTTCTTCCAGGAAGAACAACATTTCCATTTCACTGATCAGAAATTTAACAGAGATGCTGAATTTACTTTAATAGAGAAGATCGAAAAAGAAATTACCTAACAACTCATCAATTCGAGAAACTCATGAAGTTAGATAAATAATACATCTTGAGACTGTTACCTTAAATGAAATCAACAACAAATTAAATAACCGAAAAAATTACCTTCTAACACTAAACTTCTTGTCAAAAGCTTTTTTGAATTCATTATTTAGAAGACATTTGTCATTTAGATTGATATTCCTGCTTAATTGTATTTTCCATGAAAAATAAATGCTTAAATAGACCTTAGGTTTTAAAATTCAAGAGTAATTCACACATGAAGCCAATCCTGTGGAATAGATACGTCTTTCAGTCTTGAATTATAAACACTCACGGAATAAACTATTTCTGATGATTACTGGAGATCAAAGAAGATCGGAATAAACACACACACACACACACACACAAGCATATATATATATATATATATACCCATATTTACCATCCCCTCCTCTAGGGCAGGATATGATTCAAAGTCAATGTTTAAGCGGAGTTTAACAGGTTTGAATTCAGAGTTTTCCTTCTCTACACTAGTTGCCTCACCAAGGCTGAAGAAACCAGTCTGCCCTACTATTTACCCATAGCTGGAGGGAGAATAATTGGATTCATACCTTTCCGAAGGGTATTAGTGCTATGCGGAATGCACACTCATTTATATATATATATATATATATATATATATATATATATATATGAAATATTTATGCTAACGCTTATGTGTTTATTCTTTCGTTCATGATGCACTGACACAATATATATATACACACACACACACATATATATATATATATATATATAATTAACTTAAATCGCGAGTCGCCTCAACGGATCATCAGACCCCCTGATGATCCGTTGTGGTGAAACTTTAGTAGGAGAATTCCGACTCGCGATTTAAGTTAATTTTGTAATTGGCTCCACTCGTGTTGAGCACTCTTGTAATTGTAGCATTGCAGCATTTTACGGTGGGTTTTATTTTTCTTTTGACCAACTGACTGCATATTTCTTGATTTTTTTCAACTGGTGTGACGGAGTTGGACTTTTCTTTTTTTTGTCCTATGATATTTTTTCTTTTTTCCCCCGGGCGGTGATTCGAGATATTTTTATCTCTGGTTCCTGGCGTTTTTTTTTCTTTTTTTCCTGGTCACCGTGAATGCTGGTAGATAGTAGGTTAGTATATATATATATATATATATATATATATATATATATATATATATATATTATGGTAATTTACCAACGCACTTGTGAACTCTCCCAGCTATAAATAGCAGCATGTATTCTTCTTAGGAAGAGGGCAATATTCCAGCAGACTGTCCAGGCAGTCGGACCGAATAGTCTTGCTGGTAACCCTCTCATTTTTATATGTTGTACTACTGTTCTTTGTTAATATATTTTTTATATCAATTCCTCTTTTGTGTCTTTATTTCTGACCCCTAACATAGCCTCAACGCACACTCAAACACACATACACACACACACACACACACACACATATATATGTGTGTGTGTGTGTGTCTGTGTATGTGTGTTTATTTAGGTTCTGCTACTTATTCTGACAATTTATTATGATCATGTGGATATCTTAACCCTCTGCAAAAATATAACAGAATTTCTTCCAAGCTGTAGCTGTGTCCATACCACTATGTCGATTCATCTCATGGAAACAACAAAATACATAAAGGAAATGCAAGATGAAAACTACACAAGAATGCTACGTGCTGTCTTAAACAAATTCTTGAAGCTGTACCCACAAAACAGCAACTGCATGGTCACTTTCCTTTGATCTCGCAAACCATTCAATTAAGAAGAACAAGTCATGCAGCTCACTGCCGTAGAAGCAAGGATAAACTCATAAGCGACCTTCTTTATTTGACTCATGCATATCACCATATCTAAGTTGGCCAACAAGCGATGACTTATATCAGCTCTGTGTGAACACTGAATGCTGGCGAGACCACCTTGCAGGAACGATGGATGATAGGATTGGATGGTGCGACAGAGGGATTTAATTCGTTGCTGTTTGCGCAAGATGATGATGATGATAACATATTCATGTATTTAGATATAAATTTTCTATGATGTGAAGTGAGTGGTTAGGAATGATAAAATCTTAGCATTTTTGGTTTCGAAGAAAAGTAACATTATATATTAGAAGTTTCCGGGGTGTATTTTAATGACAATGATATAAAATAAAGAATGCTATTTTTTTATTGTTATAATCCATTTTATGTCCATGTAATAATAATAATAATAATAATTAGAAGAAGAAGAAGAAGAAGAAGAAGAAGAAGAAGAAGAAGAAGAAGAATATACTCTAAAAAGCATATATGTATTTGTGAGTCAGGTTTGGTTTGGTTTGGTTTGGTGTGGTTTCTTTGTTTAATGGTATATCAACATTCGTGAATTATTTAACTCTAAAGCCATTCTTCTTGAAAAATAGCAGTGATCATATTTAACCAATAGAGAGGATGATGAGGGGGTTCATACCTTTGCCAAGAGTATGTGTACAAAAGGGAACGTAATAAAGCGATAGGAGTTCGAACTCGCTTACTCCGATTCCACAGTCCTGTGCTTTCACGATTATACCACGCGGATACCCCTCGTGAATGGATCCATATGTGTGCGAACACGCATGTATGTGTGTATGTTGTGTATGTGTATGTTTTGGTTTAGTCTTTTATTTAATTGTGCATCAACTGAAGTGGGTTATTTAATGCCAAAACTATACCCGAACAAAAAGTGTAGTGGAACTGTTTAAGACATCGCTGAAGACGAGAAGAAGGGGGTTCATACCTTTCTAATGAGTAGTATTCCAAAAGTGTGCGTGATAGAGGGACTGAATTTTTAACAAGTTTACGACGAGGTCACAATCCCACAAGTTAATCACTACATATGTTTGTATATGTTTTTTTTTTTTTTTTTTTTTAGGGTGTATGTGCGCGCGCATTCACCAATTTCGATATAAATTCAATTCACTACTTCTATTCTTTGACTGCTGGGTGATACTATACATATATAGCAATATAATGTGTGCATATATTGTCAATTTTCCGATAGAATATAGTCGGAAAGAACATCACGTTTCCATCACGTTTCCAAACCGTAAGTTTAAACCTTACGCACACGTTTTTAGTAAGAATGTCTCCCATCTAAGTAAGGTGTTGATATAGGATATTATAAGAGGAAATGGACAATCTTTGTTCATATGTCTTCCAGAATTCTTTGTAAGATACTACTCGTTCAAGTATTACTGCTTTCCTGTCGGAGGGGATTAAAGAGGAATTCTCTTCTTGTTGAGAACCCCTATCCTAATTCAAATTGCTCAGTATCTTAAGATTTTATCTTAATGAGATCCAGGTCTGTTGATGTGGCGAGTAATGTGCCGTCCTCATCCCATGGATTGAGGTAAGACCTAATTCCCAAATGGTGTGTGTCAGGTATGACAATGACATATCACCATGAGGTGGTATAATGATGGTACTGCATGGTACTTTCCATGCTGGAGAATGTGAAGGACAAGTTGCTGCCATTATTCCAAGAGCCAATGTGACATAGATTGGCCGTATTTTTTTGGCTTCCTTCTATCAATATTCAATGAGGATGCTCGAAACTATATTACTGAGATCAAAGAAATAATTAGTATCAATTAATAGGAATAGTTACTTGAAATCATATAATGCTGTACAAATCATAGGTATTGGACAGGAACACGTGAAATTATATAACTATCTACAAAAAGGATTATTATTGACGACGAATAAAAATGTAGGATATGAAACAATTCATTACAATGAAACACTGAAAAATATAGATAGTTGTATTTAAAATCAGATATTTACCGATGAATTAAACTTCGGCATTACATAACTCATAAGGAGTTGATATTCCATGAAATAAACCAAACCATACTAAATCATTTAATTTTCAAAAATCAGTTTGTATTAGATTAAGTTTAATTTGTTTTTGTTTTTGTTTTTTGTTGTTTAATGAACTATAAAACTTTGCGTGTTTTAATGCCAAATCTATTTAAGTAGAACAGTTGAGATACTATTTAACCCGTAGCTGGGGGATAAGAGGGTTAATACCTTTCCCAAGAGTATTGGTCCAAAAGTTAACATGATGTTATAACTGGAGATCGAACTACAATGTCGCAATCAAGTCCGATAGCCACGATACCTTTCCCAAGGGTATTGGTTCAAAAGTGAATGTGATGTTATGACTAGAGATCGAACTTGCCTACTAAAATGTTACAGTCCAGTATGATAGCCACTACTCCTCCTATTATCATTAGAAAGTAATAATCGATCCTCAATAACTGTGTACAAACAAGTGATTATTATTATTATATAGGGATTTTTACATCAAACCTATAATTGTGTGTCAAACTTTGGTATTAAATAATCCAAAAGGAATTGCTGTGCCAAACCCAGGGAAACGTAAGAAAAGAAAAAGAGAAAACAGAAAGTTACTGTTTTTATTGAGTAGTTCATTTTATTTATCAATCACGACTTCATAGTGTATATATTTATCATCATAAAATTCCATATCGATTTAAATGGTGTAAAATAGAATTTTTGTAAATAGCACTTTTTGCAGGAAAAGACAGTACTGTGAGCAAAAGAATTTTGCAAAAGGCAGCAGTAAATGGGTTAAATCCTTCAGTTCACTACTCTCAGCAAATCAGATCTGGCATTCCGTTAACTCACTGGAAGATTTGCTTCATCCAAATATAAAAATGTAGTTATTAGGAGTTTACCGAAGATGTATTCAATGTTCCAAATAGACAGAAAGAAAAAATAATACAAGGACGTTATAATGAGAAAGTGAGTGATAATGGTTACAACGAGGCATGAATAATTTGAAACCAATGAAAAACGGAGGATTTTTTTTTTTTGTAAAAATGAGTTCGATTTTCTTTGGAGGCAAAACGAACTTCAAATAGTTCTATGGGACACATTCACAAATCGTGCAGGCGGAAAAATCTTTGATCTTTTCTTGATCCATGTATAACATTTCCTGAGACAGGAACGAAATTATATAACGCTTCTAACAAGCGAATTTAGGTGACGATACTCGTCAGTAATAATATAATTTTGTGTTCTATATCCAAACTGAGAATAAAGTAAATATTTCGAAAGAAATAGGTCTACTAAGAGATTTGTATTTTTTTAAATTATGTATTTTATTCCTACATACGTTAGTATTAGACCTACACGAGTGTGTGCCAGTCTTATTGGGTGTCCATATACATGGCCTTTGCCACATATGTTTTATAATGAAAGCAACAAGTTGGAAACATACACGTATGTAAAAACGAAATAAATAATTCTTAAAAAAATGCAAATCTCTTGACGGACCTATTCATTTTGATATGTATATATATATATATATATATATATATATATGTGTGTGTGTGTGTGTGTGTATGTGTGTGTGTGTGTGTGTGTGTGTGTATTCAAATTTCAGCAGATATTGTTTGTTTTTGTTTAGTTTGGGTGCAAAATATATTTTTGGAAGTATTTATTATTGTTACGATTGATTTGGTTAATATGTAAGTCAAAGATGATATTTTGTATGTGAGGTGGTTTTCATTAGTTTAGTTGTTTATTTTTATACACGTGCACTAACCTCAGTACTTTATTAAATACTTCAGAAAAACTGATACCATTGCGTTTTCTAATAACTCGACCTATTTTCATTCAAATGATCTCAGATTTTACACAATGTGTAGAAACTGGTCTAGTTAATGAAAAATGTCTAAAAAACGTTACAACTCATGAAACACCCTTGATTTTTCCCATAAAATATTCAGTGTTTCCAGATCCTCAAAAATTGATATCTGTGGTTTTCACTATGATTGATAGACGTATTATTTCCTACTTGAGAATGCAAAGAAAATGTAGTGAAGGAGAATGAAGAAAAACGAAAGGCCACAAAGTTAAAATAAATAAATAAATAAATAGATAAAGCAAAAAGATAAGAAGAAAATAAAATGATAAACAGAAAATTGAAGATAGAAAAAAAGGATTTAAGAAAATATAATGAAATTTTTAAAAAATAAAAGTTACAATGAAATTTTTTAAAAAAATTGAAAATAAGAAAATAATGAATAAAAATAAATAAATAAATATGATAAAAAACAACAAAGTGGAATATATATGATATATATATATATATATTATATATATATATATATATATACTCCAACTATGGATAAAAAAGAAGGCTAAGTTTGGATCTCAAGTTCTTGAGCAATTGGTGTAGAAAAAAAAACTGAATTCAAAACTTTGCGAGTGTTGTTCATGAGAATCTGTGATATATTAGTGCAGCATTCACATGTTATCTGCTAATCCAAGAATTTTGGGTTCGACACAAAGTTTCATCTCTATAAACAAATTACCTGTGTAGGTAGCACAACAGTTCATATCTTTAACCGAATTGTTGGGGTCTAAAATATCAAGATCGACGAGATAATCTTTCTCTCTCTTTCAATGAAATATATATATATATATATATATATATATATATATAGCGTGTGCACAGTAGCATATATATATATATATATATATATATATATATATATATGCTACTGTGCACACGCTAATAATGATGAGAGTTTAGAAGGCATATCTTTGATCAGCAGCAACCATGCCATTCCAGTTAGTAGCATGGTGTGGAATGATGAACAACTTTCGTTTATGACTGAATCTCATTTTTTTTAATGGTAACTATTATAGTGGTTATGTCGAAAGCATTTTGGATTAGGCTTAGATGGAAGGGTTCCTCTTCAGATTACTTCCTGTGGGGATATCTGAAACCCCACGTCTTAAAACGTAGGCAGTAGAAAACTGACGAACTGAATGATTTTATTCGTCATAAAATTGCAGCAATTACTACAGATAATGACAAGAAAAGTGCTGTAAAGTTTCTTGATGATTCTTCAGGAGTGTACGGCTCATCAGGTCAAGGATTTAGACGAATTAGTATTTAAAAGAAAGCATTTAGGATAAATTTCTAAATGGCAAATATTTGTAATTTTTAAAATTAAATTGAAATTTTCTTCTGGATCTTATGTTCCTAATTTTTTTCATCAACATTCCAAGACGGAGAGATTAATATCTCTCTCTCTCTCTCTCTCTATATATATATATATATATATATATGTGTGTGTGTGTGTGTGTTTCGAAGAATTCTCTAATATTTAAAATGTACCTGGTGTTTCAGAAAAATGGATACCGTTCCCTACCCTTATTCTCGTTCAAATGATTTCAAATTTTGAAATGTGTAGAAAGAACTGAAAATTCCAAGTTTACTGTTTCATTGACTTTTCACTTGTATAGCATTTTTATATTTTGTATATTAACTGCCAAACATTAATCCACCAATAGTGCAACTTGATCATATGTAAGGTCAAACTGTATCAAGCAGGAAATTCACAGTGTATGTTTTGGGTTCGATAGGGATTTTATACTTGTTTGTGTGTAAATGAATGACTAAATAAATACTTGATTGGTTTGGTTTGGTTTCTTTGTTTAATAGCGTATCAACCTTTGTAGGTTATTTAATGCCAAAGCCATTCTCCCTAGAAGAACAATAGTGGTCCTGGGAGGATAAGGGGGTTCATACTTTTCCCAAGGGTATTTGCCCGAAAGTGAACGTAATAGCGCGACGGAAGTACTAACACAATTACTACGATTCCGCTGTCCATCGCTTTAACCATTACACCACGAGGACATCCCCCAGTATATATATTCATATATATCTTACTTATTCGCCAAATGAATATAAATATGACCTGTCCAACTTTTTTCGTTGAACGGCAATGCAATCACATGTCGGGATAGTGTACAGAAATTTTTGTCTTTGCTTAGAAGATATCGTGCAGATGTAGCGTCTGGTTTTCAATTGTTATTCAACCAATCAATACATTTATAAAGTAAAGTGTTTATCTACAAAATAAGTAACTATTTCTTTTGTGCACACACACACACACACACACGCACACACACACATGCATACATACATACATATACGTATATATATATAGAGAGAGAGAGAAAGAGAGAGAGAGAGTATGATAAAGAAGCATCTCATCTATATTATGAAAAATGAAAATATCACTGATATATCACTTCATCAGTTATATTTAGCAAAGAGAAATGAAAATATCTTAAAATATTTCGAATCAAAATTATTCACAGAAATTATGAATCAAAATTATTCACAGACATTAACATTAACATCAAACTTGGCATCGACAGGACTTCGAAATCTGCTGCAAGTCTTTCCGACTCTCTGCTAGTTTAAATTGGTAAATATTATCGTTATCCTAGTTTTCAGGTCTTCTTCAGTGTTGCCGGGAGGCTGGTAGATTTCTTTCTTAAGAACGTTCTTAACATAATGTCCAAGTGGATTTCCAGCTAAGGGAGTTAGTCGACCACATGTTAGGATTGAAACTGTAGCAGAAATGCTGTCCCAGCAAATACTGGTTTATCCTGCTTGTATAACAAGGCCCAGACTTATATTGCCATGCGTAGGATCTTCCAGTAGCTACCCTCTCGATCCAGGTGGGCACCAACTTGATTAGGTACCTGTTGTAAGCCTCAGTGTATAGATTGAGGCTGTGTGGAGAGATTAATGAAGGCATATCGTCACCACCATTAGTAACCATCCTAAACGACAAGAAGTGGACTGGGTGTTTGCTTTTCATCGATATGAATATCAATCTGTCCAAAGATTAACACTAAAACACTCTGAAATCTTCGGATGGATTTTCGGGCATGAATGCCAGCAGTAAAGTATGCTGTTTCAAAATTTTTCATGGAGCGAATTGCGTCACAGGGCTTCTTTCTTCATAGAAATTATCCAAAAGTCTAAAGGGCGCTAGAGAGAATACAAATACTGAAACAGTTAAAATGCATGCAATGGCCATTGGCTTAATAAATAGAGTGTTCACCAATGGTCTGGGAGACCGGGGTTCCATTCCAGGGCGAGTCATACCAAAGACTCAAAAATGGCACTTGATACCACCTTGTTTAACACGCGGCATTATAAGGTAAGGGTCAAGGGTAAAATGGAGCAATCAAGCTAATGGAGCAGTGCCCTCCCCATCACATCGGTGTAGTAGCTAATGAAAAGGGAGCCTTCTGGACGCCCTTGACTACGGTCACCAACTTTACTTACTTACATTTTATTCATGATAAACAGAGAGGTAGAAAATATTTGGAATGAAATTCTTTGCTATCAGAAGAAAGCTAGTCAGTATGAAAACAAGATATAATTCTCTATAAAATATGAAATATTGATTTTCCATTCTGTATTCATGATATATATATATATATATATATATATATATATATTGTAATGGCTTATGATTATCACTTGCTCTTTTGGGGAATTAATGGTGGATCAAATTGTGCGGCATTATTAAATAATGCTCAATATAAAAGGCAGAGCTGTTATATATATATATATATATATATATATATATATATATATATATATATATATATATATATATATATATATATATATTCACCTAGATTGACCATTGAACACTTCTTGGTCTCCTTTTTGCAGTTACGTATCCAATTTTCTGGTCAAATATTTGCTATCACACACACACACACACACACACCTATATATATATATATATATATCGCATGGTGGTGTCTGTGACCCAGGATTTCATGCTTTATACATTCACCAAAGTGAAATATTATTTTAAAAGCTCCGATTAATAGGGTTAATTTTGGTCGTGTTGTGAGATGTATTTTGTTTGTGAGTTTGTGTTCCAAAGTTTGTATGCCTTTGAATGTTAAGAGGTTTGTGTGTGTACTGTTGCTCGTTAGTATATACAAGCTACTATTTGCACAGATATACGTATATATGTATACGTGACCAACAGCACATGCATAAACATGCAAACATCCAAAAGCTCACAAAATTTGGTTCTCATGTACACAAAAATCTCCCTTCCAACGGGATCAAAGCAAAAATTAAGTATATTAAGTGTTTTTTTTTTTAACCTTCAACTTTGATGAAGGTGTAAATTATGACACCTAGGGTCACAGACCCTACCAGGCAATATATACATATATATATATATATATATATATATATATATGCCTGTGCGTGTTGATGTGTGTGTACGATGTGTACATATGGATATGTGCTGGAGTCTGCATACACTCTGATTCATGCATATGCAGAGATCGGTTTGTTTCACAGATTCACATAACTATACAATGAGAGAAAAAGGTAGAATTAACTCACGCACCAGCACACATACACCAACTCACGTAAGCGCAACCAAGTATTTATTTCTTATTATATCGATCAGCGAATGGCATTGAAATGTAATTCCTTAATCAATACTGGATCTTTCTTTTCATAAGTAACAACGAATTAGGTTTTTGAATCATTTTAGAACGACTGTTAGTAACGGCTATAACTAGGTGGCACTTCATACGAATAGTCCAAGTCCGTAACATTTGCATCACCTATGTTTCGTAACGGTGACAGATAGCTTCACGAATTTGTGCTTGTAACAATACAAAAGCAGCTCTTGTCAGGAGACCGATAAGAAAATCAATAACGAAAAATGCCGTTATAATCTTTCGATATATCGACAACTGATAAAGAGAGAAGGAAAGTAGTGGAGCATTGGCAAGATTGGATTCCTATATCTTTGGAACACGAAGCCTCAATAGAAAGAAAATCAATGGCCGTTGATCCATTCACTTGAGCGGACCATTGAACACTTCACTTTCTTGGTCTCCTTTTTGCAGTTACGTATCCAATTTTCTGCTCCAATAGTTGCTATTTCTCACACACACACACACACACACACGCACGCACACACATACACAAACAGACCCTCACACACACACACATACACACATATATATATATATATATATATAATTTGTCCCTGTTTTATTTTCATATAACCGCACTCCCATACGATCTTTTCTTAGCCCATTGCAGGACACGGGACATTACCCAACATTTGTAAGACTTCAGGGGTAATGAGCCTTAGCCTGCATTTCTGACCCATGAATTCTAGGAAAGCTCTTTGAATTCCGAGTTTCCTTCCTCTAAGATCAGTTGGACTACCAAAGACCAAGACACTGGATTGACTTACTTTTAACCCAGAGGTGGTAGGGTTAAACTTATTTCTTTTCTAAAGGCACCAACGTGAAATGAAATGCAAATATACTGAGGTGGAATTCAGTTATATATATATATATATATATATATATATATACATATATATATATATATATATATATATATATATATATATATATATCGGCTGAAAGGTGGTTAACACAAGTTTGTGAAGGAAAAACAAACAAACCTATAATAAAAGAAATCCTTCTGAAGTCAATCATATGATATGATCTAAAAGTACTGAAAAAAAACTTATAGCAACTTCTATATAAATTCGACCCTTTTAAAAAAATAGCAAGAAAGTTAGAGAAAAATATAAGATCATAAAAAAGATTAATGTTCCATGATATTTAGCCAAACTTATATATATATATATATATATATATTCTTGTAATGAAAAATGATTAAAATCGTCCAACTCACTATTCCTTGATCATCAAACACGTATCTGTGTTTAAACATGTATTTCGCGATGATCTGATTTATACTACTACCCTAACACCATTTTCAAAGAATATGTGGTCACGAGACCACATCACGTCACTAAAAGTTCAGTCAGGTACCTGATCACATGGTAAGTGTTTTGTATCGTGCAGATGTCTTTATGTAAGTTCCTATCTTTCGTGGAACGGATATAACTTTGGTGTGAATCCGATTGTTTGAATATCTCTTCCAAGCTGTGATTACACCTCCCACATTTGTTGTATAGATATGATTTCCTGTGAATTGTCCACTTTCTTTATCGTTCTATTACATTTCTCTCTTCATAGACCGACACCTACGTTGACAACATGATGTTGTTGTCATTTTTTAAACGAAATTGAAGACTATTACACCGTTTTTCCCCGGTCTTACGGTCTCTCTGTACACTTATTTTTTTTTATATATATATATAAATGGTATGCCAGAAAGGAAAATGGAGTGAGTGTGCTCTGTGAGGTAAGGACAAAAGAGAGATAAGTGGATTGTGCTATCATCTAACGTAATGCGTTGGGAGTACACAACTGTATATGTATTGCTTACTGCAACCATTGCATTTTTCACAGGCTTTTGCTAACATCTCCTCTTGTTCAGGTCGTTCACTGAGAAGAACGTGTGATGGTACAGCCTTCCGTACCAAACTTGGTAGTCATTCCGCTTCCAATCTGCTGATCGTTCTGCTGGTCGGATATATCTTCGAATGACAAGACCGATTCATCTGCCTGTGTTTTTTTAGTTCCAGAGTAGAAGTCGTCGGTCAGTGAGTAAATGAATAAGACCGTTCAATTAAGAGAGTGAAAATAATCAACTCGCAGAAACAGAACAAAACATGGATTGCAAAATAACAGAATTTACTATGAACAAAATATATTTTGAAAAAGATACATTTATTTACCCACCCCGGAAGTTGTAAACTTTTGTCAGGGAGCACTTCACGATTCAACAGTCCGTCAATTCCTCAAAAAAGTATTAGGTTTTTTTATCTAGCTGTCTATAGTCAGGCACAAGGTATTCTTAAATGGCAGTTACGTTTGCTTTCTTCAATCTTTGGTACTACTTCACAAGTTATGTTAAGCTTCTTAGCTTTTTCGCAGCGTTGTATTATGGCCGGCTTTCTTCGCTTCCTATACTCAGGGTAGTCTGGAAGAAGGTGAAAGATGGGGAATCTATTAGTCACCTTTTTTCTTGTGACGCACTAATTCGGGCTTTTCACTGTTTCTCTTCAATTGTCGTGCTTTCTTTATTCACTTCACCCTTTTTTTTCTACGCCGAGATCTCAGAGCGACTGGGAATTCATCTCAAGTTCTATCCATGAAAGTCTCTTTTCTTATCGTGTTCTCTTAAGACAGTTCGCAGGGCAGTCTGGTAAAAGGCTCCCTTGGGGTATTATTTTATTGCGATTACTTTTTGGCAAGAGGGCATCTCTCATTTGCTCCGCAATGGGCTCTAAAATATCATATTATTTCAATTTTTCTTTGTTCCTTTATCTCCTCGATTCTGGTTCAAAGGCATCTGTCATCCACTCCATGCTGGACTCTAAAGTATCATATTATCTCGATTTCGCTTCGTTATTCTATCTCTGAGGGTCTGACACAAGGTTTCTTCAAGGCGTTACATTATTTGAAGCTTCATTTCTATTTTCTACTTTCTCGAGTCTGGCACAGCAGCCTCTATCAAGGTGTCGCATCATCTCAGTCTTTCTCGCTTCTTTATAAGGTGGTCTGTCGGTAAAACTACAACACGTCCGAACAACATTTGATATGGCTTTCTCTGCCTCTTTTATCTAAGTAGTCTGACACAAGCTCAGAGCCCTGAATGCGGGGAATTTAGTGTCTGCCGTTGGTCTATCACTGTGAGGGACAAATCTGGTCAATTTATGTACATGTTAATCTGAGGGGTAGGGAACGCGAAACCAAAAAAATAATCAATTTTCTCCTAATTTGAATTTCAATAATTTTCTACTGACACGAATTATTTCGAAATTGTTGAAAAGAATAAATTCTATATTCGAAATAAGGAAATAGGTTTATTCTTATTTTAGATCAGTCGCCCTTTGATGATTGACATTGGGCCTCTGATCAGGATTCGGCTTTTTCACTTAAAACTGTCCGGAACACAGCTAACTGTCAAAACAATTTGGCCGTCTTCTGGCTATTTTAATTTAAACAATATTTTCCTTTCTTTCTCATTAAATTATTCGTTTTTTCCAATCGAAAATAACACATTTTTTTATCTACACTTCATTTCAAAAGTCCATTCTACCAATACACATCTCTAATGTATTACACAATTTTTCTAAAATTCTAATGGTTTCTTTTTTCTTTCTGATTAATAAAATTTCAATGATTGGTCCCGGACACCAGTGATTTACAAACAAACGATGAAAACCAAGCAACGAGTGCTTATATATATATATATATATATATATATATATAATTCTAGTTTCTAGGCAGTATTTTAAACAAGCTTGAGCTAATTTGTACAAAGTAAAAGGGTTTCAAGTACTGCTATTTAACACATAATTCTATTCAACATTACTCATTTGTTTACACACAGCAAATGTTTACAAGTGTTGATACGTAACGCTATCCACTAAATTTAACACTCATTTGTTTGCGCACAGTTAAGTGATTAAACAATTCTATTTGCCCCATTGATGGGACCATAACAGGTACTACCACAAAGGGTCAGAGAGTTCCTGTGAGTAATGGTGATGAAGAGGTTCTTCACATTAGCCAAAGTTTTATGAAAGGAACCTCTCTATTAGATAGAATAGCCTCGTACACGGGACAGTCATTATAGGTCATTACTTCTCGTCGTAGTTGTAGTCGGCCTATTCATCAGCTGCAGCCGACTAGTCTACCAGTTATTTTCCAGTCACACACCGCTTATATATATATATATATATATATATATATATATATATATATATCAAATAACTTATTAAATAACAGCATTAAGGTCCATTAGTTACCAGCGGTTTCATTGAAAAGCGTCGGTATTATAGCTCTGCAGATTTATTTTAGTAGGTTTTATTTCATTGTTTATTAAAATCAAACCGTAATCCCTTTTTAAATTAAAATGAATATGAAGCTGCTTTTCTAACTTTTAAATATATATATATATATATATATATATATATATATATATATATATATATCATGTATGAAATAAGAAAATAATAAAACAATTATATATATATATATATATATATATATATATATATATATATATATATATATACTTCATGTATTAAATAAGACAATAATAAAACAAGATAAAAATTCATGACAGTGAGTCTCGCGCGGGCGATTTTTAGGTGAACTATTATTCAACACGTGTTGCATAATAGCTCACATGAGGATTGCTAACGGAAAACTCTGTTTAGTTTTATCCTGATTTATTTATTGTGATATTGTGCTGCATATTCGTGCATTGTATAGCACTGTAAAGATTTTACAGTGTAGAAATATATTCAATGTTAAATGTTAATCATATATATATATATATATATATAAATATATATATATATATATATATATATCACATTTAATGGTTACTTTTCTATGTTAAAAGATATTTACTACTAAGTTCGATAATATTTTAGTGCTCTACATTTCTGTTCTAGTGCTATAGTAAGACTAAGATTACTAAATGAATATGTGTCTCAACACTCACGGTTTCACTGAAGAGCATAAAGAAATCCCTTCTAATAGGAACCCTCAAATACAAATCAGGTATACTATTTTAATTTCTCTCACACTCTCTCATATTATATCATTCTACATCCGCTTTTTCTCTCCGAAAATAACTTCCATGTTTCAGCCTTTTTCCTTCTAACTATTACTTGGTTTCTACCTTACTCATTTTCCTTTATTCTGCTCATGATTTCTTTCTTTTCTTCTTCCTTTCTTTCTTTCTGTTTAGTTGAGTAATTAAAAAAGTTTTCACTAAAGTGATGTTCCTGTATTTTTACTTCGCCAAAATTCTTGAAGTCACCATCTTGAACATGTAGACATCTACGACAGCGTACGTAAATATTCCTGTCGAATTAGTTTGGTTTGGTTTCTTTTGTTTAATGGCATAGCAACTCTTTTTAGGTTATTTAATGCCAAGGCCATTCTCCTAGAAGAACAGTAGTGGTGCTATTTAACCCATAGCTGGGAGGATAAGGGGGTTCTATACCTTTCCCAAGGGTATTTGCCCGAAAGTGAACGTAATAGCGCGACTGGAGAACGAACTCGCGTACTACGATTCTGCAGTCAATCGCTTTAACCATTACACCACGAGGACACTTCTTAGTATTCTTACCGATCTCAACAATTCTGTAGTTTTGATGGTATTTACTAGTCTTCTTCTTTACAAGTGCCTTTATCAATCATTTGGTGATTCTACCGACCGCACCAATTACAATTGGAATCACGGTCACTTTCATGTTCCATAGTTTTTCTGTTCTCTAGCAACGTTTAGATACTTATCTCTCTTTCCACTTTCCTTTATTTTTATCCAATTCAGCAGGTTTTCTTTTTTTTTTTTTTTTTTGACTATCACAAGGTCTGGTTGTTTGGCCGAGATTAGTTGATCAATTTATATCTGAAAATCACCGAGGATTTTGTGCGTCTTATTTTCTAGGATGGATTTTGGGTTGTGTATATACCATTTGTTTGTATGTTCAAATTTAAACTACTTGCACAATTCCGAGTGGATCACGTTGCATACCCAGTCGTGTTTATTTTTATACTCTTTGCGCTAATTTACAGTATTTGCTTAATATGTGATTGATTATTTCGTGTCTGTCCCCACATAATCTACATCTGCTATTCTGTTGCACCTAGTCTATTCTTGCTTTGACATAGTCTTTATGGTGTTGTTCTGTGCTGCTACCAGAAGAGATTCAGTTTCTTTCTTAAGGTTTCCTTTTTCTTCGCCATCTCCTTGTTTTCTCGTGAGATATCTTCATTGTTTATCGCTTGAAATATCTATACTGTTATTCTTCTTCCCATTTTGTTTTCTGGTTATTTAATCCAGTTTGTGTTGTCTATATTGTTTCTGGTGACTAATCAGTCTTCCACCGCGCTTTTGAGTGTAGTCTTCTGGTCATTGTATCGATGTATCGACGCTATACTCAATGCAGGTAAGCCTCCCTTGTTTAACGGTAACTGTTTCCAATGTTTCCAAGTATTTGTAAGTTTCCTTTTCTCTAAATGTCCTGATTTGTTCTTGATTCTATAATCTTATTTCTTCCGTCGTTTGTCGTTTACTGCTTTTCATTATTAGCATGGCATATTTTTCTATGCCAAACCCCATCCCTATAGCAACAGTATATATCCTATCTAATTGTATTAGGATTTCCAATACATTCTCATTTGTGACAAATATTTAGATGTCGTCCATGTACATTTGGTGGTTGAGTTTTTCTTGAAATTCATATAGTTTGTATCCACCTATGTATTTCTTAAGTTACAAATAGTAATAGTGATAACTCGTCTTCTTGGAAGATCCCTCTGTGTGTTTTCACTTTAGTTAAGCTTTTTCCTCCTGCTGTCAGTTTAATTCTCTAGTTTTCGGTAAACTTTATGACTCCGCCGAATATATTGTACATTTTGAGACAGTCTATTATCCAGCTTTATATAACTTTTTATAGCCAATCCTCTCTATAGTTAGATTTTTCAGTGTCGTCTTTCTCCCCTTGAGGATTTGTTGATGAATGTATAAAAACTCTCCTGTACCTCTGGTCTACTTGAGGCATCCTTTCAATTACTCGGGGGAAAGTCTGTGACTTATTAATGAACCGCATATTTCCTCCTTATTTTCTACCGTTAGTATTTTCTACATCATATTAAGGCACGTTAAGGGTCAATAGTTTTTTTTTTTGGTGGGGGGATCAGTTTAGAGGTCTTTTTGAATTTGGGTAGTCTTTTACTTTGCCATCCATTGAGGTATGTCTATATCTTATAAGTATCTATCCATTTTAAAACCCAGTCTGTCATGGATGGAAGAGAATTTTTAAACCATTATCCATGTATACCATGATGGTCTGACTTTTTACAATTTAGTACTTTTTGGAGTGTTGCTCTGAGTGCGTCATGGTGTATTTTCGCTTTCGTTATTTCTTCGAGTCCTTCTAACTCACTTTTCACGTTGCCTATCCATTCAGCTTTTCAGTTATGTTCTCCTTGTTCCCATATTTTGCTCCAAAATTGATTTGTTTCCTTGTCATCAGGTTATTGTTATGTTTTCGAGCATTCTCTCCAAACTTGTAAGTAGAATTTTTTCCATTGCTTTGGAATATTCTGTAATGTCTGTATTGTTTTATCCTGTCTCGATATGTTTTTAGTCTTATTTCCTTCACCAATAACTTCTGGTTTATTTTTTATGTTGCATTTTTTGTTTTACTTGTGTTGCTTTCAACTTTTCCCACCATGTTCCACCATTCTACTTCACTCTTAGAATTTTGGGTTGTTGTCATAGATTTCTTATCTGTAATTCCATTCGAATTTCCTATACATGTTTTGAGTTTCTGTTCGAGTTCTTTAGGGGAACACCGATTTTTTCATAGACTACTTTCACTCTTGCGTAGATTAATTAGTTTAATTCCGTGACGTCGTTTGTTGAGATATGTGAAGATAATTCGTTTTTTATAGCTTCTGCTTTGACCACTCTCCGGTCTTCGTTTCTTATTGATGGTAGTCTAGTCTTTTTTTTTTTTAGACATAATTCTCCTTAAATTTTCTCTATTCCTTTTCTTATGTTACTGTTTGCTCAGTGAGATTTGGGTATGTGATGTTTCGATTGCATTTCATTTCTGTAAGTGTGTTCTTGTTTTTCCGTATTTAGTGTGTCTATTATTGTATTACGATCTTGTTGCCTGGATTCTCTATTCATTTTTTGATGCATTTCTCATATGTCATGGTCAGAAAACTCATCTTTTTTTATCATCTTCTTGACAGGATCAGCGAGTCTTTGGCTTGTTGTCTGAAATCTAGCGCATTCTTCCTAGACTTCTGTCATTTTCCGATAGCCTCTTCGTATAGAGTTGCACCTAAAATAACAGTAAAGTGCATGTTTTTTGTCTTCCCTATTCCATTTTCTGTATTGTTGTCTCTAGTTTGTGTGGTTACTTAGGCCATCGTGAAAAAAAGAAGAGCCAACATTCGCAGGATGACGATCAGATTCCCCGTGTCGCCTATCAGGAGAGCACTTCCGATTATGACACCTAGACCTGTTGTCAGGGTGCCAAGTTCAGTTAAGTTTCAATTTGAAAATTTCGTCATGGGTAGTGTATTGTGACTATACCAGAATCTGTTTTTTTCTAAATGTGTGCACCTGTCACTGATATGACCAAGTATTCTTTAGGTAAGAGAACTCATAAGCAAGTGACAAAAATATATAGTTGGATTTTTCTCCACATCAATACACACTAATTAATGTGGATCAGTAATTCCTTGACGAAATTTTTTTGACCCAGGCCTTTTCTCTCAGCATCTTGTGAGGCTCATCGTTGACCCAACTTTGGATTCATCCACCTTACTTTACATCCACCATGCTGCTTCCTATAACTTATTCCGATATGTATTCAGTGAAATAGTTTTTCTTCTTTCTTCTTATGATTTGTTAGGTTTTACCTTAGTTAAAGTCCAGCTATTCATCATTTTCCTTTTTTCCTGTGTTTATATATTGAATATATTCAAGCTTAATAGCCGTTTAAACCCGCTACCCACTTCGTATTTTACTGCTGTGCTAAGTGACCACAATTTACATCCAATTTTTAAATTGGAAAGACTTACAGATCGCGAAAAAAACAAGAAAAAAAGAAACACGACTTTAGTTCTAAAATAGTTAAAGCAAAGACAAATGTTGAACTCAATATATACAATTTGTTGGTGTTTTAGACGTTGTTCACTCTCGTTCTTTTGTTTTTGACTTTTACTGCTGCCACTGGCTGACGATTCGGTTTTTTCCGTTCTTCAGAAATTGGTTAGTCAACTACAAATTTTCCTTTTTTTTTTTTTTCGTTCCTTCCTATCTTTATATATTAGATATAGATATTAACAGCGTTTAAAACCCACTGACTCCTCTTCGCATTTAGCTTCTATGTTAATACGATTTACTAAACAGTAAAATATAACTGGCCACGTGAAAATCTACAAACAAAGTAAAACATGATTTTTATTATCGTTACTCTTTTTCGAGTTTTTTCTACCAGCTTTAGCCGATAGTTTCTTGCGGGAGTTTGAGAAAATAATCCTGGGGACTAGAGGAGACTTGCTGTCTCTTCGAGTGTCCAGGATTCTTTTCAGTATTCTGGCCGATCTTAATAATGCTATTTTTTAGAATGTCTCCACTCGTCCTTTTATCTCCAAGTCCTCCAGTCTTTCTACGAATTCTTTAGTGACTATACGAAGAATACCAATTACGATTGGTATAATCATCACTGTCATGTACCACTATTTTTTTCAATTCCCTAGCAAAGTCAAGGCACTTATCCTTCTTTTCTGATTCTTTCAGTTTTATTCAGTGGTCAGCCTGGACAGCATAGTCAACAATTCGGCAAGTTCTCTCTTTTTTTGTTGTTGTTGATTATCATAAGTTCTGGTCGTCTGGCTGAGATTAGGTGACCCGTTTATATCTCAAAACCTTAGAGGAGTTTGAGTGTCCTATTCTACAGGACGGATCATGGGTTATGCATGCAACATTTGTTCATACGGTCATACTTTAATTATCATATTATTATATTACTCATTGAGAGTTTTTAATATCAGCATCAGCTGACCGTCTTTCACTGGAGTTTGAGTGACAGCAAGTTATCTCAAGTCTCCAGGACTGTTCTCAGTATTTTGGTCGTTCTCAATAATACCATCCGTCCCGTTATTTTCAAGTCCTCCTGGCTTTGTCCCAATCCTTTGGTGACTGTATAAAGAGCACCACCTACGATTGATATAACCGTCATTTTCATGTTCCACGGCTTTTTCAATTCCCTAAGAAGGTTCAGGTACTTATGCCTTTTTTTGCTTTCTTTCAATTTTACTCGGTGATCCGCTGGGAAAGCAAAATCCACAATTCTGCGAGTTCTCTCTTTTTTATTGATTATTTTTAGGTCTGGTCGTCTGGCCAAGATTAGGTGATCCGTTTGTATCTCAATGTCCTATAGAAGTTTGTATGTTTCATTCTCCAGAACAGATTCTAGGTTCTGCATATACCATCTGTTCATATGGTTTATTATTATTACGGTTATTATTTTACTCATAGAGTTGTATTTTTAATTTTATTAGGCTTATATTGTTCGTGAGTTATATGTCTCTAATGAAAATGATGGCAGTTTAATATATGTCCGAAATCTTTGATTTTGCTACCCGAGTACATGTTCTTTCGAACTTCATTGCCAAGAATGTGGGTTCGACTACATCACAGATTATCAGATGTTTTATCCATAACTTTCTACATTTCTTTGTAAATTTTTGGAGTCTCAGGATTATTGCTTCTATGCAATCCTCAGCGTTGGCAATTCTTCTTCCTTATTCCTTTATTATATTATATAGTTTGTTCATACCATCTCTCGAATATAAAGCCTTGTGCATTAATATTATTATTATTTTCCTTTTATGATCTATATTTCTGAGTTCCTCTCATTCATTTTGAGTAAGGTCCAGAGTGACCTACAACGGAGAAAACTTAGATATTCATTCCTTTGATTTGATTTTTGCTACAGATATGTTCTTGTTCTTCAGATGTTCTCCTTTCTGAACATTTCGTTTATCTCCTTTGAGTGATTCATTGATTCATTGATTTTAACATCATGCTGACCTGTAACGGGTTTTTTGATGTCAAGAAGATGAGCGTTCATTGTACGTTTAAATTTACAATTTTATATTGTTGTTACGTAAGATGCTTGTTTTTTCACACAGTCCTATAGAATGCGATTTGTTTTTTGTTTGGTTTTTTTTTGTTTTTTTTTTTGTTTTGTTTTTTTGTTCAATGGTACATCGACCTTCGCGTGATGCAGAAGAAAAGTTGTTCTACAGTTTAATTCATTGATGGGCTGATCGAATAAGAAGAATCTTTAAACAGACCTATTTCACCCGTAGAACCCAAACAGGCCCTATCATGCTACTTCAGAGTGGAGCAGGGGGTAATAGCAATGAAGAAGTATTTTATACCTCTTCGCTAATTTGTTGGATGGTTGTTAACATTCTTGGGCATTCGGTGTTTTCTAAGTGTCCCGATGCATTCCTGTTTGACTAAAGTTTTCTTTTATCTTTTAAAGTTAAGTATCTTTACTATTTGCAAGGTCTTAAAGGTCTTGTAGATCTGCGAGTGTCTGTAAAAGCATCGAGAGTTGCAGGTTTTTTCTAACCTCTTTATTTATTCATTTACTTATATTTCCCAAATCCATAGACCGTACATTCTTTTAAGTACCTAATCTTTCAAAACAGGTATCTTTATTAGTAATCAGTATACCCACAATTGTTTAATTTTGCTGATCAGATAAGAAACAATGACAAAAATAGGAGTTGATCAATGCTAATAGAGTTTAATAAATCTAGATATTTACGCTTTTATTATCATGAAGAATACCAGGTCTTTTTCCCAGTACAAAATCGGCTGGTTTCTTTCTGAAACATCCTAAGGGGGTCAAACTATCCATTGGCTTATCCATGTTGCTGTTCGTAGACAGTTTGATCCGTTATCTCCAGGGACCTAATGGGTTTCTTTAGTTCATGCTTCCCAAGAGAATTTCTGTCTCCAGTGTTTCTGCTTCAAAAGATTCTATACTTATTTTGAGATACACGCTAACGACTGGACGAAAGAACATCACAAAATATACAAAGTTAAATTTTTGCTCACTCAAATATATATATATATATATATATATATATATATATATATATATATATATATATATAAATGTGTGTGTGTGGGTGTGTGTGTGGGTGTGGGTGTGTGACTCTGTGTGTGTTATCTACATTCAGATTAGCATTATCTACGTACCTTTTATCTATCGATCTATCTCTGTTTTCTTTATTTCCATCTCCATTATTTCTCCGGGCCTCTTTTTCTTACTATATATATTTTCTAAATTCATCTATCTATCTATCTATCTATCTATCTATCTTGTTTATTAGATTTATATTTCCATTATTATCATCCTATCTGTTGTTTTCTATATTCAACTTTTACTCATCAATCTATATATCTATATATTGTTTCCTTCATTAATACTTATATATGTACTTATTATTTGATGCACTGATATTCACATTCATTTATATATATACATACATATATATATATATATATATATATATATATATATATATATATATAATGTTAAATTGCTTTCAATTTACACATTTATTTTCAGCAGTATATATATATATATATATATATATATATATATATATATATATATATATATATATATATATATATATATATATATATATATATATTATAACAGTGTTGGTTGTCCCTAAATCACTTTGTGGGCCTGTGTCGAACCATGTACAATATAATATAGAGAGTGCTCAATATCTAGGATAGAGCCATTTTATAATAATGATAAAAAATATATTATATATATTTAATTCACGGAATTTAGACTGCTATCAATATATATATATATATATATATATATATATATATATATATATATATATATATATATATATATATATCTTGTTGAAAACTACGAGTAGGATGGGTAAACTGAACCCAATTTAAATTATAAGTTTCTCGCATTTACTTTATTTTGGCTACTGATCAGGAAACAAGAGTCAATTGGGCAATATCACGGTGGTAAAATCAGTATAACACAATATCCATGCCCAAATATTTGGAAACGGTATGCTGTTGCCTGAGCTATTCGTTCGTAAGCTGTAATACGAAGATTTCAGTGTTTTGCTATCAAATTGAATTCGGTTTTAAATTCATAGTGATAATAAGCAAATACCGAATCGACATCTTTATGTTTGGGATGGTTACTGGAGTAGGTGACGTTATATCTCGATTTATCTACACACATGTCCACAGACTCAATATGGTAACCATATATCAAGAGTCTGCGGGAAGTGCTGCTTACGGGAATCAAGAGTGTTATTGCAGTTTTTGAAAACTGATAAAATGAAATGTCAAAGTCATTTGCATTTTTGCCTAATGTAGACATTTGACCAATCAAACTTTGTATTTACAGGGTGTAATTGACCAAATAACACATATATTTACCAAAATGCTATGAACATATCTTGAGATACTATAGATCAAATTTATTCAAAGCGATCACCTCTGGCTCCAACCATGGACTCCACAAGACTTCGGAATCTCCTGCAAGCCTTTCCAACGGTCTCCTTAGTTAAATTGGTTATATGCTGCCGTTATCCTAACCTTCAGTTCATCTATGGTATTACATGGAGTTTTGTTGGTTTTTCGTTCAATCGGGCGCCACATATTATAATATATATGCAATCTGATGAGGTACGTGACCAGATGTTAGATGTAATGTCACCAAAAAACTTTCCTTAAGCCATGTATCTTTATTAGCTTGGCGCAAAGTCCTGAAAGGATATATTTCATCAAAAATAATGACTGAACATCCCAATATAAAAGTCACACATTTTATCACACCCTCACATTTCAACACACACAAACACACACAAATATATACATTGCTGAGAACGAGTCCTGGAGACTTTAGGACAGTTGCTGTCACTCAAACTCCAGTGAAAAACCATCAGCTAACACTGATGTGAAAAACTCTAAAGGAGTGAATAATAATAATAATAATAATGATACTTCGACCTTGCTTGAGAATTGAAAAATCTGTGGAACATGAAAGTAACGATGGCATCAATTGTGATTTGTGCTCTTGGCACAGTAACTGAAGGATTATTAAAGGGCCTGGAGGATTTGGAAGTTGGCGACTATCCAAATGACAGTATTATTGGGAACGGCCAGAATATTGAGGAGAGTCCTGTAGACTTGAAGAGACTTGCTGTTACTCAAACTCCTATGAAAACCCATCACCTAACACTGATTTGAAAAACTCTAAAGGAGTAAATAATAATAATAATAAGAAGAAGAAGAAGAAGAAGAAGAAGAATTATAAAAATGATAATAATAATAATAATAATAATAATAATAATAATAATAATAATAATAACAAAGTTATGCTGATAGCATGGAGTCCATTAACTCTCTTTTCTCACAATCCGTTTTAGCGACCATCGCGGCTAGCAGGTCATTTAGACTGCAGCCAGTGTCTACAGAGAGCTGATATATGTTTGTATTTACTGGTTGGCTAACCTTGGAGTGTCATTGTAAAGGAGTCCAAAGGAGACCTTTCCTTATCAGCTTGTACATACTTCTCCTGCTGTGATCAGCATTTCTTGGGATTTTTATATGGATGGTTTGTGATGCATCATCTAAAAGTATATATAGATCGTCTCTAGATCAAGAGAAAAATGGTTAAAATCGCTTTATACAAGATGAATTGTCCAACAAACAACCACTCTTGGAATAAAGAAATGTTTAGACACTATAACAGATTGGATTTTATAGTTAATAAACACACACGAGAGGCAAAAGAAAAATATTCAATTTGTAAAGAAAGCAATAAATTTGCTAAATTACCCGACCTCACACCGAAAGAAATGGACATAAAAGATTATAAAAGATTAAAAGAAACAAATATAGAAGCAAAAATATAGGCACAAGGACTAAATCAATTAAAAAACGTCTGGAAACAAAAATAAAACTAAAGGACAAAACGCTGCAAGAATTGAAAATAACAATATAGCTATGGTAAATAACAATTCATGGCTAAAAGTTCTGGGCTGGAAGTAGAGATAGAGGGGTTAATTATATTAGCACAGGACCAGAATCAAAAAAGGCAAAATGTTGGAAAACATCATAAAAAATGGATTAAGCCCATTATATAGACCATTTGAACAAAAACAGAACTCTGTCCTAACACCTAGAGAATATAAGGAAAACCATGATAAAATTGGGCATTATATCTATTATAAAATATTCAATTACTACAGAATATTGCAGTGAGAAAAATTGTATTAACACTATTCAAAACCAACAATACCAGCTAAAGGAGTTGCTATTCCCTGGGATTTAGCTATCTCAACTGATTGTAAATTAAAGTTAAGAATTTTTATCATTAAGGGTTTTCGGGCTATTGTTTTCATCTTTATTGTTATTTTCACAACGTTTCGGACGATATGCCCTCCGGCTTTCTTCAGATGTATGTCGAACCCAGGAACCTACTCAGAACTTCGAACTACGTCCTTTACTGAATCTACGGGGTCGCCTGTTCTGATTCCGTAAACTATAATCGGGTACAAGTCTTAAGTATTCCAGTATTGTTACTCGTTTGAAGTCAGGATTGAGCTTGCAACCTCCAGATGATTATCTCTTTAGAAGCTTATGGGACCAAAGCCTATAACCGTCACGCTATGTGTCCTGCTGCACACATAGTTAAGGACTATGAAAGAAAAATATGTTTTCTATCAGAAGAGTCTGTACCTGAAGATAATGACATATCAGTCAAAGTAAATACAAGGACCTAGAAATAGAAAAAAAAATTGTCAACTTGAAATAACTACCGTGCAAGTAATAGTTACGGCTCTGATTATGGGACAAATAAAATCATTAACAAGATACCAAGCAATCCCAACATATATGAAATGCAAAACAAAGTTCTTTGTAGAACTAGGCATCTCTTAGAAGAAAACGATCAATGCCATTGAAAAAGAAATGCCTTAAGGAGGCAGGAAAAAATCATAAATACATAGAAAAAACATTATCATTATCTTCCTTTATACTTGGTCTTGAGTAAAGATCAAGTGAAGAATTGGAAAAAAACCCATAGGAAAGTTATAAACCCTCTTATATTCCTCAGTTATAGGTTTGCCCAGTCAGCTGGTGCTGTAGAATACTCCGACTTTGCCTCTGCAGTTGGGTACCTCCCAATGAGTGTCCTGGATATGACACTAAACAATCTGATGGTGAGGTTCCAGTGATGCTGGAGCTTTGGGGAATGCAGAGCACTCCTTCATTGCCATTGATCCCAGGTCAGCACTGGCCCGAAGAGGTAGCACCTGATAGGGTCCTATCTATTGGTTAAATAGAACAAATTGCATACTTATGCTAAACTGAATTGTTTTAAGTAGAACTGTTTGACTAAACTGAATAGCTTGAAATAGAAATGTTATTGACAATTAAATTGTACTTACATTTAAACTGCGTGCTTATGTTAAACTGAATTGCTTGAAATAGAACTCACTATTTGCATAAGAATAGATTTGGCGTTAAATAACCTACAGAAGTTGATATGCCATGAAACCCAAATACACCAGCCCAAAAAATCAGCTATAGGTTAAATAGTACAACGGCTGATCTACATGAATAGATTTGGTATTAAATATCCCATGAAGCTTGATATGCCATTACACAACGAAAACGAAACGGAAACCAAAAATTAAATAACAATGATTATAATCCGCAAGGTATATGAAAATGGACGTGAAGACTTGAAAATAGAAGGGAAGCGGAGACTACTCAGACTAAAGCAATATTAAAATTGGCCAGAATACTGAGAAGAGTCCTGAGGAATTGAGGAGAGTTGCTGTCATTCAAAATCGATTGAAAGACCATTAGTTGACACTGGTGGGGAAAAAAACTATCAAGGAATAATAATAATAATAATAATAATATGCAGAAGTTCATCAAGTGTCAATTATAACTTAAAAAAATGAAACTGCTAATCAAGTAATAACCGAATTCAGCTATCAAGAACAAAAAGAATGCAAGAGTAGACAATATAGGATTGGAAAGGTATTCCACTGGAATTCATGCAAGGAACAAATATTTAGACATGGTGATAAATGCTTAATGGCAAACCAGAATCCTTCCAAGATGATGAGACGCATAAAAATCCCAGGGACTTTAAGATACCTACAGATTCCTAAATACTAGATATAGTAACTATTAACAAGAAATAAATAACTTTTATTTTTATCATAGACGTAGCCGTTAGGTGAACCATAGAGTGAAAATAAAAGAAAGTGAAAAAATGAACATATACGTAGATCTTACTCGAGTGCTAAATAGGCTGTGGAGCATGAAAAAAAGGGTGATACTAATCGTAGTTGTTGCCCTTGGAATGATCTTCAAAGGCATGTAAAAGAAACCAGAGAGAAAAATCGATACCATGCTGACCACAGTCCTATAGGAATCAGCTAGTATACTTGGAAGTCTTACAATCATTGGGAGACTTGCTGTCACCCAGACTGCAAAAAAATCCTTCAGTTAAAACTGATGTCAAAAACTCGCTTGGTATTCTATGATTAACTTATGCAAAACGTGTAGCCAATCTTATACAAGGTTTCACCACGATAAACAAGTTATCTTTGTAGGTTGTCCTACGTTTCATATCTTTAACTGAACTGATGGACCCTCGTACGTTCAGATCGACGAGCGTGGGAAGATCAGTTTTTGAATGATTAATCATCGTAGAATATAAAAAATTATTGGAACTTTTGCGATAATATAAAAGGTAGAAAAAAGTCTTGTTAAAAAAGGAATAATGAAAATATAATCTGTGTATTGAAGAAATCTTATATAAATATTGCACGTAATGTTTGCGATAATTATATTTTGACTGATTCAGGGTTTTTTGTTTCTAAATTCGGTTTATTGCGAAAGACAATAGATGAAAGCATTAAAAAGTTCCAAGCTTTCATCGAGGAAGCATTTGAACAGAAATTATGTAGATTTGTTAATGTATAATTTAATTCCGATTATTTTTCTTTTTTGGTAAATCTCGTTACTTATTAATATAATTAGGCGTAATTACAATACACCTACTGTCCAGAGAGTTCGCCCAACCATTTGAACATAAAGAAAAAATATCCCTCCAATAGCAATGCCTTTATCTCCATTAACGTATTTCACTTAAAATCTAATATTTCAGGTCGCTCTTTTATTAGCATATATTTTCTCACGGATAGGAAGTGACACAAGATTAATCCTCGTGAGCTTTTCTCGAGTTAAAATACTACTCATTCAAGCTAAAGGATTTATTTAGTTTGAAATTCCTTTATTTTACTATAAGTTTTTTGTTGTTTTTTTTTAGAATCTGATGACATTTTTTTAAATAACCAGTGTTTTATGGTGCACATGAATCAACTACGAGTATTTAATTGGTTGGTAGCTTGGTTGGTTGTATTTTACAGTACGTACACCTTTCTTGTGTTATTTAATACCGATATAAATCTTTTTCCAGTAATTATTTGATTTCAAGTAACTAATGATGATTATTTACGAACAATGATTGCTTCAAGAGACTATTCTTAAAACAAATAATTTGAACTCAATTATATGATTTAAGTTATCATCATCATTTTCATGACGTACCCCTAGCACGGATTTCCCAAACTCTCTCTCTCCCCCCCCTCTCTCTCTCTCTCTCTCTCTCGCCATTCGTCTCTACAGTCCATCGCTTCTGACATGTCTTCTAGTCTACATCCTGTCTCCTTACAGAGCTGTTGTATATAAGTTCTTATTAGTCGTCTTCCACTTGTACGTTGGTGTGAAGAATTCCACCGTAGAACATCACTTAAGAGTTCGTCCTGCATGTGTTGTTCGTCTAGTTTGGTTTTTGAGATAAGAGGTAGGTGGCCGTAAAACTGCTATTCGTGGGATGTTGCTTCAAGGATTTATTCAATACAGCGCGTAGCGTTCTTGTGCAATTGCCAAGCCTTTTTTCGATACGCTTTGAGAGCGTTTATGTGGTGTATCCATATTTAGTATGGACACGATCGCTACTGGGAAAAAATGCGTTTTAATGAATACATTCCAGGTATACGTATCAACATTTAATGATGTTTAGATAAATGTATTCCAACCATAGACGGGATTCTAATATAACTACCACTAAGGGTCTATATATTTACCGACCACTCCATTACGGGTGTTATATAATTGCGGAAGGATTTTTTTTATATTATCATTTTTCGTTTTGTATATCTTACCTTTCGGCTGAGAACATTTCGGCTTAGTGCATGGGTTAGTTAGGTGCACACATTGAGTGCAGGTGTTTACGCGCGTGCGGGGCGGATGTGACAATCAGAGATGTCACAATAAAAAAACCAGAGAGGAAATGTGACCGGGGACGTGAATGACGTCATGCCCGGAAGCGACGGGCTGAGGATTTTGGAATTTGAAAAAAAACAGTTATTTCAGATTTGGCCTTAGACGGAGAAGTCGATTTTCAGAGCTCACCGAGGCCAGACCAGTAGTTCGCGGTGGTGTGCCGCACGTAGTGGATCAGATGGAAAAGTCAGCATAGAAAGAAACTGTGTCGCTCTCTCCTGATGTCGAAAAACCTTAAACTCAAAAAGGTAAATAAAAGTTTCGTACCTGAACCAAGAAAGTCGTCAAGTGTTTCGCGTATTTCGGGATTCCCTATGTATATTTCACATATTCGTATCTTGGTCGTATTTTTGGACCAATATATTACACTGGTAGGATAAGAGGCGAGGTTAATTTTTAAGCGGTGGACGACAGGTTTGAATTCAGAGTTTTCTTCTTTTAGACTGGTTGTCTTAACAAGGTTTATTAAACCAATCTATCCTATTCTTTGTCTATAGCTGGGGGAGAACATATGAAATCAGGCTCTTCTCAAGGGCATTGGCATGAAATGAAAATTAACAGCAACGACTAAGTTTTGAACTCGAGTTGCCTATTCAATTTAATAAATAAGTACACCCTTCACAATTTGTTATCATATTTACCAACCCCTCCGCTCGGCAGGATATGACACAAGGTCAATTTTTAAGCGGAGTTTAACAGGTTTGAATTCAGAGTTTTCCTTCTCCTTGACTAGTTACCTTACCGAGGCTTAAGAACCCAGTTTGCCCTACTATTTACCCATAGCTGAAGGGAGAATGATTGGATTCATACCTTTCCCAAGGGTATTAGTGCTATGTGAAATGCAATCAGCCCAGGATTTGAACTTGGATCACTGAGTCAATTTCTTACGACGATAACCATTACACCACGGGCACCTTCATAATTTGTTATAAACCAAATCAACAACGATTGAAATAATTAAAATCGAAAATAAAACAATAAAATCGTATTTTATCAGAAAGTTTTTATCAGCAATTCTACTGTACTGAATATCTGCAATCAAAAATATATCTGAAATGAAAAACATGGACGCCCTATCGGAGAGACTGGGAATATACTGACTGTATCGTCTGAAGATGAGTAAAACCCCTCCGCACAAAAAGCTTGTTCTGAACATAACACCAAACTGCTTCTGATTGTGAAGCAACAGTTCCGAAGAACTGGCGAATATGAAGTACTCCTTTATTGCCATTACTCCCAGGTCCACTCTGAAATGGAGCGTTAGTACTTGTTATGGTCTCATATTGAATACAAATAGATTTATTTGCAAATTATTTCTATTGGATGATAATTCTTGCGATCATATAACCGCACAAAAATGCAAATATAAACATACAATGTACACAGTTCTGTACCTCCTTACTATCAAATAAACCAGGTGAGCTCTATTACTCGTAAAAGCAATCAATCAAGCCAAGAATATGAAAATATAAAAGTTCAAATATAAAGGTAAATTTGAGTAATTTTATTTTCGGTCAAATTAGTACTTTATTTCAATTTTTGGCTATAGGGTTTCAAAACAGAAAAAAATGGTTAATAAATAATACCTAAAGGTATCTGTTTTAATTATATAATAATCCACTAGTAATAATAAAATATAGATAGTTTTTATTCGGAGAAAAATTGACATTTTTCTTTGAGAAAACGTTCGAAAAATAGTTATTTATTAGTGATACGCAACATATCCCAGCAGCTATTTAATTTTTTCAGAATAGCCTACTCAGCTTTCCTGCGGGATTGATATAACGTGG
Source organism: Sepioteuthis lessoniana (assembly GCA_963585895.1). Classification (NCBI taxonomy): domain Eukaryota; kingdom Metazoa; phylum Mollusca; class Cephalopoda; order Myopsida; family Loliginidae; genus Sepioteuthis; species Sepioteuthis lessoniana. The sequence goes on from CAUZXS010004896.1 coordinate 73,562, forward strand.
CATTCTCCTTAATTTGTAATGTTATTCAGGACTAGAAATCTCCGTGTTAATAGGCTACCGTTTGCAACCTTTTGAAATTACTCTATTTTGAGACTTCACACCCTTATGATATTTACCAACCCCTCCGCTCGGGCAGGATATGACACAAGGTCAATTATTAAGCGGAGTTTAACAGGTTTGAATTCAGAGTTTTCCTTCTCCTAGACTAGTTGCCTCACAAAGGCTGAAGAACCTAGTCTGCCCTAATATTTACCAATAGCTGCCGGGAGAATAATTGGATTCATACCTTTCCCAAGGGTATCAGTGCTATGTGAAATGCAATGTCCAGGATTTGAACTCGTGTCGCTGTGTCCATTTCCTACGACGATAACCATTACACCACAGGCACCTCCTTTTTGCCAACGTCTCCCACCAGACGAGGCTTGACAACAAGGACTTCACACCCTTATCCAACATTTCGTCAACTTTTCTAAGTAGTCCACATATTCTTTTTGGGGGTCGTCATCATTTCATTCTCCAAGTACTTTCTGTCTTCTCTTTGATTATAACGACAAAAGAAAATGGTAAAAGATAAGATAGAACGGTAATGTGGCTGGGAGATATGGGTTATGTTACGTTTTGCCCAAAACCAACAAAAAATCTGCTCCAGACTCCATTATAATAGTAATTATAGATTCCCCAAGTTTACTTAGAGCAGCATGAGTAACTGGAAACGCAGGACAGCTCAAAAATACACTGTAAGACTTCTTCTGGTTAACTGCAAATTTGTAGCTGCCTTTCAAGATCTGCATTTAGAATTACGTATAACTGCTGAATTTCTCACCTATTTATGTCCTTTATTCGCGGCTGGTGTTCTTGTTCAGGTAAAGATCAGGATTTTAATTTATTTTTTTTTAAATAACCCAGATGTTTCCACTGGCTTTTTCAATACAATAACTTTCTTTTTTCTCAATTGCAATAGGTTGTTTTGTTGGTTGGTTAATTGGTTTTACGGAATTTCAGCACTTAATGAGGTATTTAAGAACGAATTTAGTCATTTTAAAGTAATTATATAGTTTACCTGAACAAATGAAAACAATCATTAGTAAACAATAAGATATCTCAATCGGATATAAATAATTTGCACACAGTTATATGGTTTCAAGTATTCATCTCTAATATCAATAATTTTCAGTCTGTTATGTACTTTCAGGTACTCCTATTTAATACAAATAATTTGTTCACAGTAATATGGTTTCATGTATTCCCATCTAATATAAATAATTTGCATTATAGTATATGGTATCAGGTATTTTTTTCAATGCAAAGAATTTGTACAAATTTATATGATTTAATGTTTTCCAATCCAATACTATTAATTTGCACATTGTTTAAAAGAATTATCTGCTACTAATGATTGTTACATAATTATAGTGTTTCGGTCACCTGCCCCCTATCACGAAAACTATTCAAGTTAGACGAACCAGACATGCAGGACACTGCTGGAGAAGCAGAGATGAACTCATAAGAGATATACTCTTATGGATCCCCACACATGGCCGCGCAAAAGCAGGACGACCAGATCGAACGTACATTCAGCAGCTATGTGAGGATACTGGATGTTGTCCCGAAGACCTAGCTAGGGCGATGAACGATAGGGAGGAGTGGCGAGAGAGGGTCAGGGATATCCGTGCTACCAGCGCGATATGATGATGATGTTGACATATTACTATATAATATTAATTATCTTGAAACTACTATTCTAACATCTCTGCAGATGGGTAACATTCCCCAAAGAATGTCCTGGATATAACACTAAACAACCTGATAGTGAAGCTCCAGATATGCTGGAGTTTTGCAGAATGCGAAGTACCCCTTTATTGCCACCGCTCCGTGGTCCACTCTGGCCAGGAGTGGTAGCACCAGATAGGGTCCTATCTATGGGTCAAATAGAATCAGACTGTGTACTTATGCTATACTGAATTGAGTGAAATAGAATTGTTTTTGATTTTTAAACAGTGCTTATGCTGAACTGAATTCTTTGACATAAAAATGATTTTTACGTTTAATCGTATGTAAACAAAAAATTGTACTTATGTTAAAATTTAATTGTTTGAAATAGAACTGTTTATATGTATAAAAATGAATTTGGCAATAAATAACCTCCAAGGGTTGATATGCCACAAAACCAAAACAAACCAAAACAAACTACCATTTTTTCCCAGCCTGCTGGTGCTGAAGAATACACCGACTGCACAGGGGTAAGACTCCCCAATGTGTGTCCTGGATATGACATTAAAAATGAATTTGGCAATGAATAACCTCCGAGGGTTGATATGCCACAAAATCGAACCAAAACAAAACAAACTACCATTTTTCCCAGCCTGCTGGTGCTGAAGAATACACCGACTGCACAGGGTAAAAGTCCAAAATGTGTGTCCTGGATATGACACTAAACAATCTGATGGTCAGGTTCTAGTCATGCTAGTGCTTTGGAGAATACGGAGCACCCCTTCATTGCAATTGCTCCCAAATCCACTAAGGCCTGGAGTTGTAGCACCTGATAGGGCCCTATTTATGGATTAAATAAAACTAACTGCATACTTATGCCAAAATGAATTATCAGAATTAGAACTGTTTTACTAAACTGAATAGCTTGAAACAGAAATGTTTTTTGACAATTAAACTGTACTTACATTTAAACTGCGTGCTTATGTTAAAATGAATTGTTTGAAACGGGACTGTTTTTGACATTGAAACTGTACTTACAATAAAATGAATTGTGTAATATAGAACTGTTTTGACATTTAACTGTGTGTAAACCAAATATTCTTATATTAAACTGAATTAACTGAATTAGAACTGATTCAATAAACTGAATAGTTTTAAATAGAAATCTTTTGACAATTAAAGTGTGTACCCATGTTAAACTGCATGGTTTGAAATAGAACGGATTATTTAAATAAAAATGGATTTGTCGTTAAATAACCCACAAAGGTTGATATGCCCTAAAATCCAACCAACCAACTAACCAACCAACCAACCTAACTACCATTCTACGTCAGATCTTTCCAGAGATCCATAACAGTATACTCACAATCTGGTGAATTATATCCAGAAAACCTTCTTTTGGGGAGGATCTCACTCTTCTGCAGCAAATACACACAGCGTATTCTAAACTCCGCCAACAGGTTGGTCAATCAGTTGATCTTACTCCAATCTTTAATTAATCTATATTCTAGTTTGGTTATCTGTATCGCAATCCTATGGGAGAATTGAAGATAAGACTCATCACACTAATGTGCTGTCTTTCTTGATTAAGCTAGACGGAACCTGAGAAAAAAATAAATAATAAAGTTTGTTATGTCCTTTTCAACTCAGCTGGGTAAAAAAAAATGTCTGCTACCCAGACAAATGAGATTTCTTTTGACTAAATCGAATACGCTAATTCCGAATCTGTACGCAGAATTTGCTTACAAGTCATGATTTCATATATGCGCATAATAACACACTATAGTGCATTTTTTCCGTTAAACACGACCTTAATCTCTAGGCATAAAATAACCTCAGACAAGCTGACATGCCGTTAGTATAAATCAATCTCTGATCGGTCTGGTAGTACTTTTCTCTATATTCATCGAATACACCACCGAAACTAATGTGGGAAGGATCATATTGGTGTACAAGAAGTGAACTTTAAGATATGCTGTTAGCATATTGTGATAAAATGGCGCACCTCACAAGAAAACATGGAGTCCGGCTGTATGACCAACAGCTTAGGGTCAACCGCGAATACTCTTGCGGTAAGTGCGAGAAACGGTCACTGGAAGTTGTGGGCTATTTAGAAGAGTCTGTTTGAGAGCTACAGTCACAGTGAAAAAGATGGACTTGAATTTTGGTGCGACTGAAACTGCCCCCGTCTACACACATTAAGGTTGAACTACAATTCAGCATTTCTATCATGAAATAAAAAATACCACTTACTGTTTCCATGTATTTGAGAACGGCCTGGAGAAATCTTGAAGAACTAAAAATAGTGAAAATTTCTTTAAATTTTTTTCTATAAGTGTTTGATTTTTGCTTTGACAATAAACTCGTCGTTATTTCTTTATCCTTCATAGTATTCTCCAACATTGCTTGAAGTCCGCAATGCAACCATATTTTATTAGTTCAAAAGTATTTCCAAACAATGAGTTCTTGTGCTAAGAAATAAATCATATGCCGTCATTTAGTGTTTATCCGATTTTCCTAAGAATATGATATCAGACATTACTTATCTGCTTCCATATCTAATAAAAATAAATGTATTCGGTTCCATGTCAAATATTCAGTTTTGTGGCAAGTTGTATTTCAGCTACTGGAATCCACAACCATCTTGAAATAGTGGTTTTCAAACTTCTTCATAATTGATATAGATTAATGGATAGAAGACCTTTTTTGCTTCTACTAGTGACATATGCTGTGCATCATTTAATCTCGTGACATACTTGTACAATCCTTTGTAAACACACCTTTTTTCTTCGATAGCAAAATATTTGTTACCCAGTATCATGTTTTTAACTTTCTCGTCGAGGAAAATAAATGTTTACATCGATTAAATTCTCCGGTGGTGCTTCTGAGAAAGTACATATTATTGAATTCAATTTAGAATTTAAACATCTTTATGTTTACTCTCTATCAATAATCTCTCTAGCTTTATCAAGGAAGTATTTACGGTTCTAATAAATTTTTGTACTCTGCACATGGGTCAACTCTTAGAATTATTTTCTATTTTCATGTAGCCAGTGTTCTCGTAGCAACTTATCATTGAAAAGGATAAAAAATAGCTCTTAGACACAGTAATATTGATGTACCGCGTTGTTCCGACTCTGTGATTCTTTATCGAAATTTTTTCTTTTCTTGTTTTTTTTTTGTTGGGGGGGGGCGTCATTTAACTCTTGGTGTGTTTTATTTAAATAGCACATCTTATCTAGGAAATATTTTGCATTAACGTTTCCCATAATCTATATAAAGGTCAGGTGCAGCGCAAAGTCTGCTTAAGGACAACAGGGTTACTTGGCGATTTCTCTCTCTACTCCAAGTACCATATGATAAATTGTGTACGGTTCTTTGTGTCATGTGATAATGCAACAGCTTTATGTAACGTGGACTACACTAAAATCACGAATGCGGAGTAATCAGAGTACTACAATAGAAACGGGACTCAATGTTTGTGTGCCTTTTTATCAGGGATATATGTATGGCATTGTCAGCGCTTGTCAGTTCTGTCGGGTACAGCTCGTCTCTTCGCCTGTCCTTTCTACGAAAGGTAGACGAATTCCCGCCCTTTAATTTCTTTTCCTGAAAATAAAACCGCTTCCCTTCCTCTTTCTGGTTTAAAGGTATTTTGCGTGTCACGATAATCTAACAGACACAAACACAAGAAATTTCAGTTTTTGATATGGCTATTTATTTAATAGATATATTTATTTATTTCACTGATATATATATATATATATATATATATATATATATATATATATATATATATATATATATATATATAGAGAGAGAGAGAGAGAGAGAGAGAGAGAGAGCAAGATGGGGAAGGTTTTGGGCCCTTGTTAAAATCTTGTCAGCAACAAGAAACTTTATTCTCTGTTGGCAGAATTCTATCTAACCTGGCTTCTCTGACGACTTAGCTCGCCTACCGTATGTCTCTAACTAAATGACACCAAAAAAATATCTTTTTCAAAACAATTTTCTTTATATCATAAAATCAGATAGGTTTACTGTTTCACGAGTTTTCCGGTTGTAAACCCTCCCCAACTTGCTTCGACGCTGATAGTTAATTAACTTTCCGTGGTTAACTTCGCATTTATTCATCAGTTCCTCGTAAATCCGAAAAGTAATCATTATAAATTAACGTCTTTGAGTCGGTAATCATCGTACATCCCACCGATCAGTCGAGCGTGTTTTAGGTGGGTATAGGCGCAAGACCGTAGCACAGATACGTCTGGTGCCTCCCAAAATGCCTTGGGCTCAATCAGCATTCCCCAAAAAAGAGATGCATCAGGCGCCAGGCAATAAACGTGAGGAGATGGTCCCTTGAGACTCGATTTACAAGCCGAAATTATTTTTAAAATACATACCTACTCGCAAAACGTAGTAAATACCAATCCCTACTCACATATGGACGAACGGGCGGGTACGACAAAAGGGATTTAAGATGAGTCTGGACGCAGAACCATAGCCCAAACGCGCCCGACATTTCAAAAATTGCATCAGGCCCCGTCGGCATTCCCCTGAAAAAGAGCGCCTCAGGCACCAGGCGATAAACCAAGCTACTCCAAGGGGGGTTAGAGCCTGTGTGGAGGGTTCCCTGAGACTAGAGGAATTTCAATATTTACTACTGAGCTCACATATGGTCGAACAAACATCCGTATTTGTTCACGTTCTCTTAAAGCAAAACTTAAGTAATTTAACTTAATTTTCAACGGGCCAAACATTTTTATGTAATTTCCTGCAGCTTTTTTTTTATTCATTCCAAAAAGAAAACCCCACTGTAACCGATTGTATTGTAACCAAATTAATTTCCATTCACCCTCGAAATAAATTATTTCAGTATTAAGCCTAGCATAATACTAATTCATGAGTAATTAATTCAATTTTCATGATAAAAGAACCAGTAAACTATAAGTGTATACACACTTTTGATTGTTGAATTATTTTATAATGAGAAGCATAAATTTGGTAGGCATGGCGGAGATCGCGAAGGTTAGATAGCAGGTTTTCGATGTTAAAAAAGTTTAACCACGTCAGAGCTAAACTATTCTTTCAATAAAATGACCCGTACTATTTGAACCGAAGAGACATTCTGCAAGAAGTACTAAAGCTGACAATCTATCTACATGATCCACTAATATTGGTTCTCTTTTTATAATGGATTTATAAATACAAACTAGTAAATTCACATTCTGTTGACCCGTATGGTTTCATTCATGCTGGCAAAATGTTATTATTGTTTCTTGACATATACCGTAAACAAGCAAGATTAAATTATTTCAATCAATAGTATAATGTCCAGCAATTGAATGGAAATGTTTTGCGTCATACCTGTAATTAGTTTATTTAGTGATAAATAAAAGATAAAAGTAAGTAAAAAGTCATCTAAGTGGGATAATTCCATAACTCAGGCAGTTAGTTGCTGTTATTGTTAGTTTTCAACCTTCTGGTTTTATACAAATACGAGGGTTTTTTAATAGATATTGGATTTTTTTTAAAGCAAAATAGTTTTTTCTGAATTTTTTCCTAGAATATAAACTCTGTATCCTTGGAGTGGATTTATTGGAAAAATACTTTTTAAGCTTGCAAAAATATTGGTATAAATCTTTTCAAAATGGTGACAAATCAAACATTTTGCTCCAGGCTTGAACAGAGATCTGTCATCAAATTTCTGGTGGCTGAGAAATGCAAACCATGTGAAATTAACAGAAAATTGTGTAAGTTGTACGGAGAAGTATTTTAGTCAAAGAGTGTTTACAAATGAGCAAAGCATGGGTTTATTACCATGAGCTTAAGTCGAAAAAACTATCAATGGAGTTAAAAGACCCTGATTCTTTTGGTAAAGAATAATTTCCGAGAGTAGTATAGAAATACATGCTGACAAACTTCGAAGACATGAACTAGCCCATCACAAATAATTTTTTTTAAAAAGATGTAAACAGTGCTTCTTATTGCTAATACTTTATGCAATATTCAGTTTATTTATTGAATCGCTTTCAAATATATTTTTTTCTTGCAATTGCATCACAAAATGTGGGACTGAAACTATAAGGTACGGACTTTGCGAAAACATACAATGTCAGTCTGAAGAATTCTAAAACTGATTTTATTCACTGATTAAACATTAGCTGATTAGTGCATTCTTTGTACCTGTGCAAATGCATTGGGTTTTGGGTTGTGTCTCAAAATTTAAGTTTAGTTGAGCAATATCAGATTATGAGGTGCCCGTGGTGTAATGGTTATCGTAGTAGGAAATGGACACGGCGCAACGAGTTCAAATCCTGGACCAGCCTAATTGAATTTCACATAGCACTAATACCCTTGGGAAAGGTATGAATCCAATTATTCTCCCTCTAGCTATTGGTAAATAGTAGGACAGACTGGATCTTTCAGCCTTGGTGAGGCAACAAGTCTAGGAGAAGGAAAACTCTGAATTCAAACCTGTTAAACTCCGCTTAAAAATTGACCTTGGGTCATATCCTGCCCGAGCAGAGGGGGTTGGGTAAATATGAATATCGGATTATGACTTGAGTGTTTGGTTAAGTGCAGCACAAAAATGAAACGCATATAACATCATGTTAGAATTTGGCAATATCGACAGAAAGACCTGATGTGTGTGTATATCGCAATCAACGGAATACTGTGCAGCGAATGGATCAAAATTAGACGAGACGACACATTAAAAACATTACCAAAAGAATGTTATGCTGTGTGACACTATACGCTCCTCTGGTGTGAGGTATACATATGGAGGTGTATTGATGCATATAGTATAAGTACAAGCATATCTTTATGAGTATGTACACATATAGGTGTAGCGTATATGCATGTGCGTGCAATATTGAAGGATGGTTGTGTATAATAGTATTAATGTAGGTAGCTAAAAATGTTGGGTCGGTAAATTTTAAAAGATAGATTATGAAGTATAAGTAAAAAGGATTTCTCGATGGAAATTAATATTTTAACATCTTTCATGAGTTAGATTGCTTGGAATTTCGTAAAGAAGAATCAATTTTTTTATGTTTTAGGACTTGGATCTTGAAGCGTGGTGTAATGGTTAAAAACGACGGACTGCGAAATCGTAGTATGTGAGTTCGTACTCCAGTCGCGCTATTACGTTCACTTTCGGGCAAATACCCTTGGGGAAAGGTATGAACCCCCTTATCCTCCCAGCTATGGGTTAAATAGTACCACTACTGTTCTTCTAGGAGAATGGCTTTGGCATGAAATAATCTAATATGATATGCCATCAAACAAAGAAACCAAACCAATCTGAGAAAAGTGAGGTCTTTCTTTACTTTGAGTCAAAAATTATGTATCCCGGAGCAGTTGGAGGGACTCAAGTTGTAAAGGTTACCAATGGTTACGGCGTGTTGTAAAGGTTACCAATGGTTACGGCGTGTTGTAAAGGTTACCAATGGTTACGGCAAATCGGGATCAAATCCTGAACAAAACTGTTTGAATTTCATATAGCGCTAATAGTTTATGAAATATATAAATCAAATCATTCAACCAGCCGCTTTGGGTAGATAGTAGGATAGACTGTGCTCTTTAACTTTGTCATGGTAATCAGTCTAGAAGAAGGAAAATTCTGAATGCAAATCTGTTAAGTGCCACTCATAAAAGAAAATAAACTTGTGTCACATCTGGTTCGTGAGAAGTGGGAATGATTGTTAACAAATTAACGATAACTGATTTTCAATTGCCAACTTGATTTTTTTAAATAAGGAAAATCGTGTATATATCGCAATCAACTGAATTCTGTTCAGCGAATGGATCAAAACGAGACGAGACGATACATCAAAATTATTACCTTCAAAAACTTTAGAAGACTTTCTCTAAATGATTTTTAGTTAAAAAAAATATTTCAGTGAATGTTCTAATCAGAATCTCTATTATTATTTCCTGTTAACTCAAAATCAAAACCCATTTTCAGTGTCACTTTTTTGAGAACTGTATAAAACATCCAACAGTGAATGGATCAAAACGAGACGAGACGATACATCAAAATTATTATCTTCCAAAAACTTTAGAAAACTTTCTTTAAAAGATTTTTAGTTAAAAAATGTCTCAGTGGATGTTCTAATCAGAATCTCTATTATTATTTCCTGTCAACTTAAAATCAAAACCCATTTTCAGTGTCTCTTTTTTGGGAACTGTTTAAAACATCCAACAGTTTCTGAGGATCCAAGTAAAGTCGATCTCTGTAGATTTCCAGTGCAGCTCCCATGGGGTAGGGACATCTACGTCGGTGTTTAGCTTCCCAAAGGAACTATTTCGAGGAAGATAAAGTTGATTTGTAATTAAGGGGGTATTTTTTCCCTCTGACAATCAGTCATGTTATTTAAGAGACAGACCGTGTAATTCATCCTGGAATAGCCGAATTAAATGAGAAGAAAGCGTGTCTATAATTAAGCTAAGTTTTATTACTTTAGTTCACTTTGAGGACTGGACAGTTACTGTTTCTTATTTAATCATAAAAAAAATGACGTCTTCGTCGCCTTTTGTTTTATGATTAAGCAATATTGTAATCATTAATGTTTTGTCATTTATTTTACTCTATCTTTCCGTTCCGTTTCCTCCGCTTTTCTTTTCTTAATAAATAATGCAACATTATCACAATTATCTTTGTGATTTACGCTGACAATTTTTTTCGTTGTTGATTCGAGACTATTACAGTGTAGACACTTACTAAGCATGACTTAGTTTGGCACAAGGCTAGAAGTTTAGGTCACTAAATAAGAATCGAAATCATTGACAATGGCCTTCAAGATAATCTCATAATCAATTACATCACATCAAGTGAAACGCCAAAGAACTGTCCCTGTAAGAATGCTCAGGATAACTGATATCATCATGGAAAATGGAATCTCTGGCCCGAGTTCAAATCCTGGTCGAGCCTATTTACATTTCACTTCACACTAATTCCCTCGAAAAAGATTAAATCTATCTGTTCTGCCCAGACCTAGGGGTAAATTATGGGAAAAACTAAAGTATTTAGTCTTCGTTAGGTAACGCGTATAGGAGAAGGAAAACTCTAAATTTACATCCGCATTATAACACTTAAAAATGAGCTTATTGTGTAAACACATGATGTTGTTTTATAGGAAAAGGTAGATCTCATTATAAACTTCAGAGATTTATGTATAAACAGACTTTGAATATATATATATATATATATATATATATATATATATATATATATGTATGTGTGTGTGTGTGTGTGTGTGTGTGTGTATAATCAATGAATTTATACAATACATAAAAATCTAATTTTTGTAATAATGTTTTCTATTATTATTGTATTAATACTTCTGACAAATACTTGCACACACATGTGCATATATATATATATATATAGAGAGAGAGAGAGAGAGAGAGACTGACAGACAGAAAGACAGAGTGATAGTGTGTGTAAGAGATACGTATGTGTGTGCGTTCGTGTGTGTGTGTGTGTGTATGTCTGTGTGGCATGTATTGAAGAGACGGTTCTATTTTCCAGTTAAGCTTTTAATTAATTGTCATGAAGGATATTTAGAAACATTATTCTTAATTATATTCAAATCAAGAAAAAGTTGAACAGTGAAGCATTGTTTATCATTAATTTTAAACTTAATTTAAATAATTAATAGCATTATTTCTTATTGATATTTTTCCCCAGTCACTTTTTTTTAAATCCCAACCTTTACATGGTCATCTCTGAAGAGATGCTAATTTGAATTTTTCCGAAAATTTGATCTTTATTTTTTATCCGTATTATTTATTCAACGGTCTTTGAATAAGATTTGCTACGTAGCAAAAAAAAAGTGCTCGATGAATAGAATGAAACATTTGAATTAAATGAATAAATAAATAAATATAGAAAGAAGAGAAACGGCTGAAGAAAGCGAAGATAACAATTAGAAGATAAGAGCAATTGGAAAACAAAAAGAAAAGACAATATTTCTAATAAAACAGAAAGTACTAAAAAAACAAAATTTAAAATTAAAAATGGAAAAGCAAGTGACAGAGCAATAAGTAGTGGAGTCTATCTGGTTATGACCCGAGTAAAACTCAAGGATATGAAATTAAAAAATGACTCACTGTGGTGTTAAAAATTCTTCATTTAAAATTCTGCTCAGTATACCAAAATAAGCTGCATCCTCTTAAATGCCCTGCCGATTGAGGAATCACATAAGAACGAATTACTGGGTCCTATTTATTGAAGATTGTGAAGGTACTATTTACCAACCCCTCCGCTCGGGCAGGATATGACACAAGGTCAATTTTTAAGCGGAGTTTAACAGGTTTGAATTCAGAGTTTTCCTTCTCCTAAACTAGTTGCCTCACCAAGGCTGAAGAACCTAGTCCGTCCTACTATTTACCCATAGCTGGAGGGAGAATAAGGGGGTTCATACCTTTCCCAAGGATATTTGCCCGAAAGTGAACGTAATAGCGCGACTGGAGTACAAAATATATTCCAACAAAACTTAAAACTAAATATAGAGTCCCTTGGGAAACTTTAGCAGTGAGCGAAAAACGTGCACTAGTGAAAACAGCCTCCAAAAACTATCGAAAAAACCCAACAAACACAAATGCCTTAAAACTAAAAACGGCACAATATCAATAGGCAGGCATATATATAAAGGAACAGACAGAATACATTCAAAATCAGATAGATAAGATAAGAGACTCGGTGGAAGATAGACAATCTAGAATAGCCTGGCAAACAATAAACGATGTGAGCAGAAGAAAGAACACAGCCAAAGCAAAACTGAAAGCAGCAAACCAACAAGAAAGAATAAAACTGTGGAAACAGCATTTCGAAAACCTACAAGGAAACCCACCGAAAATAACACACGAACCAATCACCAGAATAATTAGCAAACAATTAAGCATTAAACTAGGACCGTTCACACAAGAAGAACTCGACTCGGTTTTCAGAAAAATTAAAAATAGGAAAGCTGCAGGGCTGGACGAAATTCCCCCGGAAGTATGGAAGACTAGACAATTCGACGACATACTACTCCGACACTGCAACGCAGTATACAATCAAAATCCGATAGATAGATGGATGAAGGGATGCATACTCCCCTTCCCTAAAAAAGGGGACCTCGGATTAGCCAAAAACTACCGAGGCATAACACTTACATCCATAGCAGCCAAAATTTACAATGCCCAACTACGAAACTGCATAGAACCCAAAATCGACAACATACTTAGAAAAAACCAAAATGGGTTCCGAAGAAATAGATCCACGACCTCACAAAAAGTAACCATCCGTAGAATCCTTGAAGGTGAACCTACAAAGAACCTACAAGCGATATTAATATTTGTCGACTTTACCAAGGCTTTCGACTCCATTCACAGAGGAAAGATGGAACAAATCCTACTAGCGTACGGCATACCTAAAGAAACCGTAGCAGCAATAACGATTCTCTATAGAAACACTAAAGTAAAAGTACGATCACCGGATGGAGACACAGAATACTTTGACATTGTAGCAGAAGTACTACAAGGGGACACGCTGGCCCCGTACCTCTTTATCATTTGTCTAGACTACGTACTTAGAACATCGATTGACAAAATCAAAGAGAATGGCTTCGAACTGACGAAGAAAAGAAGCAAAAGGTACTATTTACCAACCCCTCCGCTCGGGCAGGATATGACACAAGGTCAATTTTTAAGCGGAGTTTAACAGGTTTGAATTCAGAGTTTTCCTTCTCCTAGACTAGTTGCCTCACCAAGGCTGAAGAACCTAGTCCGTCCTACTATTTACCCATAGCTGGAGGGAGAATAAGGGGGTTCATACCTTTCCCAAGGGTATTTGCCCGAAAGTGAACGTAATAGCGCGACTGGAGTACGAACTCGCGTACTACGATTCCGCAGTGCATCGCTTTAACCATTACACCACGAGAAGCAAAAGGTACCCCGCAACAACAATTACCGACGCCGACTACGCCGATGACATAGCGATACTGGCAAATACACTTGACCAAGCCGAAACACTACTGCATAGTTTGGAACGAGCAGCAGCAAGCATAGACCTCTATGTTAATGCACACAAAACGGAATATATGTGCTATAATCAAACCGGGGACATCTCCACTCTCGACGGAACCCCTCTTAAACTAGTAGACAAATTCACTTACCTAGGAAGCAGCGTCGAATCAACCGAAAAGGACATCGAAACGAGGTTAACGAAAGCATGTACAGCTATCAATAGGCTATCAATTATATGGAAATCAGACCTAACCGATAAAATGAAACGCAGTTTCTTCCAGGCAGCGGTCACATCGATACTGCTATATGGCTGCACTACATGGACGCTAACAAAACGGCTGGAGAAGAAGCTAGATGGCAATTACACAAGAATGCTGTGTGCAATCCTGAACAAGTCCTGGCAGCAACATCTCACAAGACATCAACTGTACGGCCACCTGCCCCCTATCACGAAAACTATTCAAGTTAGAAGAACCAGACATGCAGGACACTGCTGGAGAAGTAGGGACGAACTCATAAGAGATGTACTCTTATGGATCCCCACACATGGCCGCGCAAAAGCAGGACGACCAGCACGAACATACATTCAACAGCTATGTGAGGATACAGGATGTTGTCCTGAAGACCTACCTAGGGCGATGAACGATAGAGAGGAGTGGCGAGAGAGGGTCAGGGATATCCGTGCTACCAGCGCGATATGATGATGATGATGATATATATATATATCATTCAATCCTAATAAATCTTAATCTTATGATTGTGCCTGCTATTCCATAGTTTACATTTGAGAATTATTGTAAGAATGTGAGATCAAAATTACTTTTAATCTTTATACTTCCCTCCTGGCCACACGTTCAAGGCGCTCACTCTGGTTTATCAAGCATTCTTTTTTAAATGATTTTCCATTCCCGTCTCTTCAACACACACACACACACACACACACACACATATATATATATATATATATATATATATATACAAAAGAAAGATATATTTTATAGATGAGTATGTTAAATTCAATGTCAACTTCGTCTATGTAAACCTATCGAGATTCAATTATATCCTAAATTAATATTGTCAACCTTAGGCTGTGAATGGTACATTCGGCTGGAAACAATGTATCGTATTATGTTCCTGTGAATAATAACACTTTATAAATATAAATGTTTTATTGCAAGCGAAAAATAATGTGAATTATATAGTTTTATTAACGAATATTGATTGTGTATTCTATTGTATAAAAAAGAGATACATCACATAAAAATCTAGTCTTAAATAAACTGTTGAGGAAATCTGATCAAAAAGTATCGACACTGAAGTTTGTTTTGTTTTTTTTATTTTGTAAATTTTAATGAAGACTTGTACAGATTTGATTAACGTATATTATAATGTAATCATCTTTCGATGTCTGAATTTTTTAGACAAATCACTGACAATTTTGGAAAAAGATTGAAGCCTGTCTTGGATTGTGGGTCTGTAATTTCTGGCGGAACACTTGGTAGTGCAAGTACAGCATGTTCTATATTCATCACACGTGTTTCTTGTTTTCTGAATTGAAATCATTCTGAAAAGTAAGGTTTGTCGAGGAGAATATACAAAGAAAGTCAACGACACAGCTTCTCACCACATTAAAAAATAACAGTGGCTTAAGTGGTGCCTCAACGATTGGATAAATAGTTTGAAGAGATATATTTCATTTTAAGTCTACTATTCTGATGAAAAGTAAAGTTCGTTTCTGTTATCACGGGTAAGATGTGATACAAGGTCAATTTTCAATCAGAGCTTAAAAGGTTTGGATTCTGAATTTTCCTTCTCCGAGATTGATTGCCTAACCAAGTTTAAAGAACCCAGTTTGCCGTATTATTTACCCATAACTCGCGGGAAAATTGTTGAATTCATACCTTTCTTTATAATATTAGCGCTAACTGAAATAAAAACTGTCATCCAGGATTTTAACTCTGGTCACAGGGCCAATCTCCAACGACAATAGCCACTACGAGCTCATCGTTCATTTTTATATTATATGAGTAAGAGTAAAGTTAGCGACCGCAGTCTAGGGTGACCCGAAGGCTTCCTTTTCAATAGCTACTACACCGAGGTGTAGGGGAAGGTGCTACGCTACTCCTTCCCTTGGATTGCTCCACTTTACCTTGATACGTACCTTATAATGCTGTGTGTTAAGCAAGGAGGTATCAAGTACCATTTTTGAGTCTTTGGTATGACGCTTTACCCTTGATACATACCTTATAATGCTGTGTTTTAAGCAAAAAGGTATCAAGTACCATTTTTGGAGTCTTTGGTATGACGCGATCTGGGATTGAAGCCTGGTCTCCTGGGCATTTGCGAATACTCTACCCACTTGGCCAATGAGAAACTCATATTAAACTTTGCTAAAACTAATTCAAACATGAAATTAGATGTATACTTTTGCATGTATATAGAGTCTTCTGTGCTAGGGTGCTAAGAATTTTGTTTTATCATAAACTAAATTATGTATTTACCAATTGTTAAGGTACTCAGCCTGCGGACGGTGATGAATTCTTCTGTGACCATTAATACCGGTAGAACATTCATATCGGTAGCTCTAAGTTCTACCCAGCCTAACATTTTGGCAGTCAGACTGAAATGCGACTCTGTGTTGTATTATACTTTCGTTAATATACTTTGTTCCACGTAAACTCGAGTTGTGTTATTCTTCCGGACCCTTTACTAGTCCACAATACCTATATATATATATATATATATATATACTAAACAACATACTAAACTGTATCATCATATAAAATGGAATCGGTGACCCAAGTTCAAGTCCTTAACGAGGTTGTTTGTGTTCCTCTTTGCGCTAATGCCCTTGGTAAAATACATCGATCAACTTGTGCCCGTGGCGTAATGGTTATCGTCGTAGAAAATGGACACGGCGACACGAGTTCAAATCCTGGACTGATTGCATTTCACATGGCACTAATACCCTTGGGAAAGGTATGAATCCAATTATTCTCCCGCCAGCTATGGGTAAATAGTTGGACAGACTGGGTTCTTCAGCCTTGGTGAGGCAACAAGTCTAGGAGAAGGAAAACTCTGAATTAAAACTCCGCTTAAAAATTGACCTTGTGTCATATCCTTCCCGAGCAGAGGGGTTAGGTAAATATGATCAACTTGTTCTTCACCACCAGCAATGGGTAAATAGTAGGGCACCTTAGGTAAGTCCATAAGTCAAGGAAAAAGAAAACTCTAAATCTAAACCAGCTTTACTTAGCTTATAAATGAATTTGCGTCGCATCCTTCCTATAGCGATAGGGTTGGGCAATTCCATATACAGGAAACATTGCAAAGGAAATTAGATGTCTGAATTTTTTAGACCAAGCTTGATTATTTTTATCGTTCAGGGTTTTTAGACTATTGTCTTCATCTTTATTATTATTGACCATGCTTTATTGTTATATTCACAACGTTATATTCACAACCGTATGTATCCAGCGGGACACGTAGCGTAAGGATAATAGGCATTGGTTCCCTAAGCTTCTAAAGAGACAATCATTTGGAGTTTGCAAGTTTAATCCTGACTGCAGGCGAGTAACAATACAAGAATACCTAGCCCTTATACTCGGTTATGTTTAACGAAATCAGAACAAGTGGTTGCCATTGATTAAATAAAGGGCGTGGTTAGAGGTTCCGTCTAGGTTCCAGATTTCGAAAAACACTTGAAGAAGGCCGGGGGACACATCAGCCGAAACAAAATTTGTAACTTATAATTGTCATACGTATTCATATTTTCAACGTCCCATTGCCTTCTTTTAGTACCATAACGGTGCCAAATAGATTTTGTACCACCATGTATTCGAACATGTTCATGGTTGTACCGTTACGTTTATAGTAGTAGTTGGACCCTGTTGTGACCCCGCTTTGGAAAAATTTGACGAACACAGGAAGCTTTGTCTTAGTTCACTCCACAAATGTTTATTCATTTCTACAATTTACAAGTACTTGCCGGGAGAAAGAAAGAGAGTATGAAATTTGAGTCAACCACGTTAGTTGGGAAAGAGAAACATGTCATGAGGAGAAAGAGAGAGGAGACATAAACCTTGAATAGTGTTTCTGTATTTCTTGTAGTTCAAACATGCTTTTCCCGAAGTTTTTGTCTTCGCAGGGTCGTGTCTGGTGTAAGGCTCTTTTTTGGAGCTCATCTCCTAAAACAGAGCTCACAAAATATCATCCTGTCCTTACCTCTTAGTGGCTAGTGTTCAACTCACTAAATTTACCTCATCACATCTTCTAGCCAAAGCTCTCAAATATAGTCGATTCTTTATTTCCGACACTATGCGTAGTCCCTCACTATTGACTGGCTGACTCAAAAGTACCTTGGCCTACGTCACTCAGAGGTCAATGTCCGTTTCCGTAGACTCAATGTCTACCTGTCTCCTTATTTTTCTTCTCTTTTTCTCTCTCTCTCTCTCTCTCTCTCTCTCTCTATCTATCTATCTATCTCCCCTTCTCTAGAAATTAGCCTCTCGTTCTTGTTATTACTTGGACCAACCATATCAGGTTACATACCTTTATTGGGATCATTCTAAATTTTTTAGCGGTAAAAATTTTCAAAACTATGTTCCTAGCACTGTTAGCTCACAGGTATACGTAATTTTTTAATCGTTTATCCATTGTTGTCAATTCGAGTTCGTCCCAGCAATCCTATCAAACCAATACTTCGCTCATTTGTCCGCATCGGCCACAAGAATAAATTGAAAATGATACAAAAATTCCCCAGAAAAACAATACAGTTCAAAAGAGTAAAATAAACAAAGGAGCGTGCAATAGTTCACATTTCATTAATGTTTGTTCTTTCTGTCTTTGTTTCACTCACTTTTCCATTTTTCTGTTGCTAAAGTCAATACAGTCTTTCTCTCTCTCATTCACTCACTTTCTCTCTCTCTCTTTCTCTCTCTCTCTCAGCCCAAACCAAGTCTTTTTTGTCCTTTTCTGAATCAATGTATTTCTTATTTCGTTAAATAGCATTCTTTTCTCTCTTTTTTTAATGTGCTCGTAGATTACGTCTTCTCTCTTTTCTTTTTCTCTCAATTTTTTCCATCTCCTGTTTCCTCCTCCGTTCCTTCAAACCCGCATATTCGTGCTGTAAGTTTATAATACACTCTCACAGCTATCTGTATGAACGCAAACACCGGCCTGTTTGCACAAGTAAGAGAGTTATTTCTGAAATTGTCTTTTGTTTTTTTCGGGTTTTTTTTTCCTCTTTGTCCTTCAAGACCCCTTTGTCTGCTCACCAAGCAATTATAAATTTTAGGGGAAACCTTTCCATGTCGGTGTTGACGTCTCTTCTATCCTAAATCCATGTATTCACATAACTGACGACGCACAAATCCACGACATCACCCCAGATAAAAAAAAAAAAAAAAAAACAATGAAGAAATCACCCAATATTTGAACTTCCCACTAAAAAATTCACTACATTACAACAAGAGGAACCGGCGCCATTTAACTCTTTACTTCGTTGGAACTCGGAAAGCGCGGCTTCTAAAGCCTTACGAAGACCATTGTCTTGCCCAAATTCTATGGGACACTCTGCAACAGTGGGCTTATCTATAAAACCACTTCATTACTGTAAGTCCAAAAGCAATCCTTAATACGACGTGGTTTAAATCTAGGACAGTCAGGCGCTAAATCTGTCCGAACGAAGAACATAAAGGGGACGAACACACTGAAAAAATATTACATTTCCAACTTATTTCTCTGACGTCTATAATTCTCCCTCCTCCTTCCTTCGTTTAGCTTTTCCTTCGTCTTTTTTATCTTAAATCTCAGGCACGGATTACAGAGATTGAATTAACCTAAGAAAACAAAAGAAACGTAGAGGAGTACTTACCTAATTCTAATTGGTGGTGTCCTTGCTTTTTCCTTTTTTTTTTTTTTTTTTTTGAACAATCTTTTCTTCGCCAGGTGGTCTTGTATTTTTTTTTCTTTTGGATCTCCTACTGTATCTTTTCTTTAACGCATAGTTTTGTATTTCTTTCTTTTCTTTCAGCTCTTCTGTTTTTTCTTTTTTTTTTTCTATCTTTTCTTTAATTTATGATCTTGTATTTTTTCTTTTTTTTTCTTCCGTTTTCGCCTTTCATGTACCTTCCTCGTGTTTTTCTCTTTCTACTTTTCTGTTGTTGTTTCCACCTCCATCTTTTCACTGTTTCATGTCCTTTTTTTTTACGCTGCCACTTCTTCTTTCCCCTTGTTTTTATCTCTTTTACGAACCAACAGGTTGTTTGTATTGTATTTCTTAGCCATCCGACAGTTTATATTTTTTCAGTTTTCTTATCAGGCCGACCTTTGTCTTTTTTTCTTCGTTTTTTTAATAAACTGGACTTACGACATCTCCTTATATTACCCCAAAAGTGCCAATAACTCGAATCCTTATTGGTGTATCGAATTTAAACCAATTTCACTTTAATCGCCAGATACAACGTGAGGTTTGGTTTAGTTTGGTTGTATGGCAAATTAAACATTGTAGGTTATTTAATGCCAAATCCATTTTTACACTTATCAATCAACAGTTCTATTTCAAACAATTCAGTTTAGCATAAGTCCAGTTTTTTTACATACACTTAGATGTAAAAACAGTTCCATTGCAAACAATTCAGTTTAGCATAAGTACAAAGTTTAGTTCTATTTGACCCATAGATAGGACCCTATCAGGTGCAACCACTCCGGGCAGAGTGGACCTGGGAGTGATGACGATAAAGAGGTACTCCGCATTTCACCACAACTCCAGTATTACTGAAGCCTTGTCATCAAATTGTTAAGCGTCATTATCAGGACACTTGTTAGAATGGTCTTACTCATCTGCAGAGATGCAGTTAGAATATTCTGCATCCCCAAACAACTGGGCCACGAATCCTGAGGTACGTTTCATTGAAAAGAACTAAAATGTCCAATTTTCCCAAATAATTTAGGGGTACTTATCATAGAAAAGTTTATTCTTAACTCTCCAATTTACCCAAGTAATTTTGTCAAAAACAAACAGATGTAGAGATTTTGTATTATAATTTATCATTATTATTAGGTTTGGTTTGCTTTCTTTGTTGACTAGCACATCAAACTTCGTGGGTTATTTAATGCCAAAAACATCCTTGTAGAAAATAGAAGTGTTTGTATTCAACCTAATAATGGGCATTAGTCCGAATGTAAACGTAATAGCGCCACTGGAGATTGAACTTGCTTACTCCGATATCGCAGTCCAACAAGAGGACACACTTATTCATTATTATTTATAATTATTATTAGTAGTAGTAGTAGTCACAGCACTAGAAGTTGAACAAGTTCTACATTGTTAGTATTCGGTTGGGTCATAAAAATGTAGTCCAATGTGTACAAGTTCAGATGAATTAAATAATACATTGTAAGTGATCATGTTTTTGTTTTTTTTAGTTCTTTGTTGATTCACGGTTTCTCAATTTCAATACTGTTACAGCTAATCATTTTGTAAATGTCTTTGATAGAAAGAAACTTTTATATGAGCACATTTTCATTTAAATTGATGTCTGAGTAGTTTTCCACTAAAATGTCTTAATTGTTTATATTATCTACGTTGTCAAAATGTTTGAGAGCTAAGTCCCCAACTTAAAGCCACAGGAGACTTAAATCAAAAGTGTAAAGAGTGTATAGGTTCTTTCAAGAGACTAAATACCTAGACGTTTCTTTTGATAGGGACATGAGCACAGCGTGCCTTTTTCTTTTCCTGCTTTAAATTGGAAGCTGTATAGTTGGTAATTTTGATAAAATGATACTATTTATCTCAGATAATAATCATCATCATCCTTATAACCATTCTTTTAACTACAAGTAACTTTATTGAGGCACCGCCGATGACTAGTTGACATTCCCCTCCACTTACCTCGGTCGTGAGCCGTATTCTGCGACCCGGCAAAAGACACGCTTGTCCAATCTTTGATGTCATCTTCCGACCACTTCTCTCAGCTCTCCAAGCGTTCATAGCCCAGTCGACTGGAGCTGTAGAATATACTGACTGCATCTCTACAGAAGGATAAGACTTGGGTGTGATAATAAACCATCAAATAGTGAGGCTCCACTCCCGAATCTTTGGGAAATATGGAGGAACCCTTCATTTCCATTACTTTCAAATCCACCCAGATTTAAGTCATTGTGCCTGTTAAGTTCCGATGGGTCAAATAGATCTATTTAATATTTTACTATATTTCAAACGATTTAACTCTGTGCAAACAAATGACTGATATTGAAATGGATTTGTATTACTTAGGAATTCTTACTATGAGTTAACAAATTAGATCTGGCTCGTCAAAAATGTTACCAACATATTTTTCATTTACAAAGCATATATATATATATATATATATATATATATATATATATATTCCAAAACGATTCGTAACAAAAAGTATATTGTACATATAAACGAATACATGAAAAGAATCTAGCATAAAATATATATATATATATATATATATACATATATATAATTATATTTTTTTCACCTCATCCCTCAATCCAAATAATATAATTTATACCTCCGTTTTTAATCGATTTCCGATGAATAAGCTAGAAGATTGCTGGACGAAAGGGCCCTCGCCATTTTACTATTTTAGAATAGTTCCCCCTCTTTTGTTACCAATGATGTCTCCGTTAATCTGTTTATATAGATTTTCTTGTACCAGAAATATAATATATATATATATATATATATATATATATATATATATATATATATATATATAATCCGTAGTTGATGGCCTACTATAACACGTATTTTTCTCTTGACAAAAATATGTCTCAGAAAATTACCCCGAGTCTTATAAGGGCAACAGCCAGCTATTTGTTATAGGCCAGTAGAGTTCTGCTACTGAAGTGGCATTAGATTAAATTGCAAACATCTCCACATATATGAACACGGTAATGATCCCTTCTACACCAACAATGTCAACTCTTTTCTCGGGTAAAATTGTAAACGAGCAATACTTACTGCTTCTTCATATAAAATAGCACCATTCCGGAAAACAAATAAGGGAACACTTAAAAGGCTAGTAATCCATAAAACCAACTAAACCAAAGAATATTTGTCTCCTTTTTCGACTTTCTCTCCATTTTATGATACTATACCTTTCAGTATTTTTTCAGCAAGGCAGAGAATTTGTCATGCTCATACCATGTTTACGTTCCATTCTTTCCTCTCTTTGCTTTTTTTCTAATGCTAATTAGGCTGTCGTGCGGATCAAAGACTATAGTTATTCTATATTTTCATCTGTTCATTTTTTATGTGGTCTACGTATGGGATTTTAAGGGTTTTACAGTACCATCTCCTCCCAAGGGCTTCAATGCGACTCTGAAATCAGAATAATCATTAGGGTTGGATAAACTAAATATACTGAAGGTAAAAATCCTTATGCACCGTAAACTAACAGACTTGAAATTAGAAGTTTCTTGCACAATCATTTTTCTTCAATCTTCTTGAGATTTCTTTGAATATTAAAACATTATTTTTGTCCCCGTGCGATAGTCGCTAACGAGCCTGACAGTGACATCCTAGTAAGCAAGTTTTAAACTCTGGTAGTTCTATTAGATTCTCCTTTGGACAAAGACCCTTGAGAAAGGTATCAGCCCTCTAATTCCGCAAGCTACGGGTTAAATAGTACGAATATTTTGCTCTACAAGGATTACTTTGATATTAAGTAAATCACGAAGGATTAAATGCCATTAAACAAACAAACCAAACAATAAAACTATAATTTTAGCTTGAGTAACCTGTGAACATTGGTGCATTGTTTTTACAAGATGAACGAAAAGTTCTGAAATTAGAAAAATGTGTTCTACATGAACTTATGAAAACAAACATCGTTCAGCTTTTAAACGTCCAATGACGTTTAGGCTTCTTTTTTTTTTACCTCATTTCGCTAGACGGAAAATGTCAGTTTTGGACAAGACAATTGCTTGCAATAAGGAATTGATTTATTGCCAGAATCCTAAAAAAATAAATCATGGCTATATCCAGATAGCTTTTTTGAATCCCGAACTAAACGTAATGCACTGTAGAAAAAATTTCTTCACTTTGTTCGGAATCAAAATAAATTTTTGTTACAATTTTTTTGGAACACGGAGAAATGTTTACTGCCCCTCATATCAGTGATTAAGATCCTTTTTTTGATTACCGTATAGAAATATGATGCCCATATTTCTGGGGGCTCTAAAGGCGTGTTTTAAAATACACCGGCTGCATCCCATAATGAGTGGTAAGACCACCACAAAACGGGGTGAATTAAGTTTAATTTTCAACTTAATCCGTTCATGAGGTTCCTGTTCTAGAGCTCCAGGGAACCTAGATTCATTGCTATAACTCCCAAGTATACTCTGATGCAGATTGAAAGTGGTTGTTAGAGTCAATTAACTCGATTTGACAATTAATATACAGGAATTCATAAAAAGGTAACAACGCGATTTTTTTTGTATTAAGATTTATCACTTAAAGTTTAATTATTTACGAAGAATTATTATTATTATTTAATTGAAAGCACAGAAATTATTAAAATGCTGAAACATAAGTAAGTGAAAATCATTAGTATTCGAGAAAAATGCTTGAAATATGTGAAGGTGTACGACTTATCTGTATTGGATAGGAATACTTGAAACCAGAAAACTCAGTTGTGATTATTAGTAGTTAATTTTTTTCTTTTATAGCTGGGTACAAAATTTATATTAAGAATCGTTGCTTAAAACTATAACTGTTTCCAAATGTCTATTATTATTATTTACTCGAAACCATATAATTGCTTGAAATACCAGTATGTGCGTCCAAATATACGCGTGTACAAACTATGATGGTTTGGTTTCTTTGTTTAATGGCATATAAACTCTTTGTAGGTTATTTAATGCCAAAGCCATTCTCCTAGAAGAACAGTAGTGGTACTATTTAACCCGTAGCTGGGAGGATAATGGGGTTCATACCTTTCCCAGGGGTATTTGCCCGAAAGTGAACGTAATAGCGCGACTAGAGTACGAACTCGCTGACTACGATTCCACAGTCCATTGCTTTCACCATTACACCACGAGGACACCCCCGCAAACTATGAGTATACATGTGTACAAATGTATATGTGTTAGATCGGAATACTTGGAACTATAAACCAGTGTACAAAATAATTATATTTAGAATAGTTATTTGAAGCTATAATTGTTTATAAATACTTACTATTATTTGTTCAGGTTTTAAAAAAAGAGATACCTACCCCTCAACACAGCAATGATTAATAGATTCTTTTGATTAAAGTATTACGAGATAAAGAACATAATTCTGGGTGTCGCCTCGATGGAGCCTAGAATACACTGGATGAATCTCATGTAGGAGTGTTCTAAATCTTATGTAGGGGTGTCCTGAATCTCATCTAGAAGAGTCCTGAATCTCATGTTGAGGTGTTCTGAATCTCATGTTGAGGTGTTCTGAATCTCATGTCGGGGTGTCCTGAATATGACATGAAACTGCTGCCAGTGATTAGCTTTCTGTTCTAGATCCCAGAGGAAATTAGAATAACCACTTCATTGCTATAAATCCCACCTACACTCTGAACTTGAGTGGTAATACTTGATAGGGACTCATCTACAGACCAGATAGACCAGTTTAAAAATTGATTGTATTTGATAGGAATACCGTATTGAAAACCGTATATTGGTGAAGAGTAGACAGTTTATTCGTTTAAATAACAGAAAGTAAAATAACAAATGTGTAACCAAAAATTGAATAATATAAATTGTAAATTTGGCGACCGTAGTCGAGGGCGACCAGAAGGCTCCCTTTTCAATAGCTACTGCATCGAGGGGTAGGTGGTTGCTCCACTTTACCCTTGATACTCATCTTATATTCCTGAGTGTTAAGGAAGGCGAAATCAAGTACCCTTTTTAAAGTCTTTGGTATGACGCGACCTGGGATTGAATCCAGGTCTCCCGGACTATTAGTGAACACTCAACCCAATAGTCTAATGATACTTAATTATGAATATATAAAATTTGCGCGTATTTTTGGAATGGCCTATTTTAACAATTCCTTTTTTATGATTTACTGTTACGGAAGACAAAAACGTTGGCAAGTTTGTATTCGAAGGAAAGGTCTTATAAAAAATTTTAATAAGTGATTAATTAATAGTTGACTGACGGCAATTACACAAGAATGCTGCGAGCAATCTTGAACAAGTCATGGCGGCAACACCCCACAAGACACCAACTGTACGGCCACCTGCCTCCTATCACGAAAACTATTCAAGTTAGACAAACCAGACATGCAGGGCACTGCTGGAGAAGCAGTGCCGAACTCATAAGTGATGTACTCTTATGGACCCCCACACATGGCCGTGCAAAAACAGAACGACCAGCACGAACATACATTCAGCAACTATGTGGGGATACAGGATGTTGTCCAGAGGACCTTCCTGAGGCAATGAACGATAGGGAAAAGTGGCGAGAGAGGGTCAGGAAATATCCGTGCTACCAGCACATGATGATGATGATGATAATTATATATATATATATATATATATATATATATATATATCAGTAGTGACTATAGCCTATTTTTGCTACTCGTTCCCCCCGCCCTCTGTCAATCTCAGTTCCAAACCCGTGGTCCGTGGACCCAAAGTAAGTCATCATAGTTGCTATTGCGTGATTCTCCATTGTATAGCACAGATTGACTAACGTACCTTGCATGGTGGTTTTTTGTAAACAATCAAAATACTATATAATTTGTAGTCTTGTTAATACAGTAGATAAGATAATTTTTTTCCTTTCAAAAGTATAAAAGAAAAGAGAAGATGTTCATTACTATGAAGAGAAAAATATGTTAATTAGAATAAAGAAAGTGATGACAATATACACGGACACAGCTAGTAGTTTCAATTTCGCTTAAAATAAAGATTATATGTTGAAAATGTATTGAAATAAACAAATTTTAGTTACAGAATGTAATATATGCAACATTCATTAAAGAAATAGAGATCTGTTAGTGAAAAAACGAATTAAAACACGCCGTTTAACCAACATTTACCATAGCGATGATGATGACGTCGGCGACGGCTATAATCTGTTATCCCCCTCTCTCTCTCTCGCTCTTTTTCTCTCTCTCTCTCTCTCTCGGTCCCTCACCCTCTTCCCAAGACAGTTGTCAGCAGTAACATTGTGCTAATTTTTTTGAGCACGGTATGCTGGCTTGCTATTTCTATTGGCTACAGCCAAAACGAGATTTCGCTAACATTACTGTTATTATAAGGGTCTAGTGCTGGGCACGGATTACGCGTGTTCAACATTATAGTCGATTTTATGGGATGTTCAATGGATCTGACGGTGGTCGGACAACGACCATCCGTTCAAAACAGCATCGTTGTATTATTCCCAGATATATTTATGAACTTTTGGCTACTTAGTTTTCGAAACTTGAATACGTAATTTAACTGAGATCAGACTAAGTATGTTTGCTTGAAATTAATGGATGATTTTTAATCCATTTTGAATAACATTGATCGAATTGTTCTGCCCCTGATATATTTGTATATATATATATGGAATAATGTTTGGTACTTTTTACGAGCAGGATATGACACAAGGTCAATTTTTTTAAGCGGAGTTTAACAGGATTGAATTCAGAGTTTTCCCTCTCCTAGACTAGTTGCCTAACCAAGGCTGAAGAACCTAGTCTGTCCTACTATTCACCCATAGCTGGAGGGAGAATAATTGGATTCATACCTTCCCCAAGGGTATTAGTGCTATGTGAAATGCAATCAGTCTCGTCCAGGATTTGAACTCGTGTCGCCGTGTCCAATTCCTACGACGATAACGACTACACCACGGGCACTTCCTGGAATAATCTTTGGTATATTGCATTTAATGGTGAGTAATTTGATATTCATTTCTGCCCTGTATTAAACTAACAAAAAAATTTCCTATTATTGTATAGCCGGAATAAAGAGAAAGACATACTTCTTTATAAAAATACATTCTTCGTGATTACCAAAAGATCAAAATGTTGCAGGTGTGAGAGAGACAGATAGACAGACAGAAACGATGGACTCGAAAACAGTGCTGTTATATTCATATCTTCATAACCCATGTTGTCACTATATTCAGAGCCCCAGATATTTCTCCTGCTTCTCAGCCGGTGGTGAAGAGGCTGGCCGCTCCTCCCTGAGGACTCGCTGACTGCTCTCCGAATCTGATCATTTCTCCTGACTAACCGCCTGTCTTGTGTGGGTTGAAACTGTGTGCTTCTATACTATTTATTACGCCCACGTGTTTTCCTTCCGGTGAGTGATTAATTTCCGCTCTCCCCTTGTCGACACCGATGCATATCCTGCTTATGAAATCTTTAACTGACGGGTCTGTCAAAAGTGAATATGTAACACTATGAAAGTTTGTGTAGGTGAAAACCCATGCATTTACATGAAATTTTCAGACGCAATATCCTCATAACTACATTTAACTATCTACCATACAATGTATTAAAATACATGCAGAACAATTCCATAAAATGTGTGATTAGCCTATCGCATTATGATCGAAGGAAGTGGAATCGGTGACCCGAGTTCAAATTCCTGCTGTAAGTGTAAGCATTTCACTTCGCATTAATACTTTTAGAAGCGGCATGAATACCACTCTTCTTTTTCAAGTTAAGGCTAAATAGTAGCGCAAACTGGGCTCTTTGAACCTGGGTACGGCAATCAGTCTAGGAGAACAAAATATTAGAATTCATACAAGCTATAAAATGATCTCTTCCCATATACTGCTTCGTTAATAAAACCTTTTTTTTCATCAATAGGCTGTGGATATCTATGTATGTTGTGCAGTCGATAGTATAGAATCCTCGTAAAATTTAGACATTGCAAGTGCTAAGAAAAATAATCACCATATTTTGACTGAGGAGAGAAAATATTTAGAGCCCTCGAAACAATATTATATGGTTTGTTTAAGTCTCTCTCCCTCATGGCTAAAAAGCTTACAATGCCAAATTAGAGATATCAGGCGTCTGAATCTCATTGCTGGCCATATTAAGGAGATGGCAAGAAAGAATTAAGATAGCACAACAAGGGAAAAATAATATATTATGATAAAGGAGGCATAATAATGTTCTCGAATTACAACCCTGATAATGGCGTATTTAATGAAATTTCTAAACACTTTATTGACAAGATTTGTGCGCGTGTCTTTTACTGATAACAATGACGAAAACAAGAAAAAGCCCGCGTCTTTTAAATGATGTCTCATATTTGTACAAAAGTTTGCTATAGGCAGTCAAAAGTATAATAATCATTTTGCAAATCTTGTATTTAGGAATTCTTAAAAAGTGAAGAAAAAGGCACTCACATACGTATATACATACAAAAGCATGCATGTAGATAAGCACACAGATATACAGACACATACAGAGACAAACACACACACACACACACACACACACACACACACATATATATATATATATAGCGAGCATAAAGATCAGAAAGATGTTAAGAAAAAGTTTAAATGTTAAATGTCTTTTTATTTTAAAGTTTCATAGAACATTTTATCAATGAAAAATAATGATGTAAGGATAAATTATATAATTCCAAAATATAAAGTTCAATAAACTTGTTTTGATAAAGTTATATGAATAATTATATAACATTAGAAAAAAAATTAGGATCAAAAACATCAGAACGATTACATAAATCCATAAAAATCAATAATTATTTCGTATCATTAAAAACATTTTAGGATAAGAATATGAAATATTGTATTTTACTAAATTACACCGTCTCTTGCATTGTAAACATGGCGAAAAAATCTGACATCATCGGAACTTAGAAAGATCAACTCTCGATTGGAGATATTTCAAAGACTGGGGAAATATAAAAGTGTTATTCATAGTATTTTAAGAAAACTTGAGTAAACTTGGTCATGTGAAGCCAAGAAATCATATGGCAGGCCTAGGAAAACTATTGCAAGGTAAGGCAGTTGGATTGGTTATGAATAAAAAAAAAGGATCGATTTGCGATAGCAACTGCTATCTTTAAATGAGCTAATGCTAACATTGACATTAAATATCAAGGCACACTGTACGGTTGTGACGGGAGAAGGTTAGTTCGACGCACCCCAAAGGAATGATATTCGCCTCAGTGCACTAAAAGCAGGGTTAAATTTGAGGAGGAAGTGTAATGATGTTTGCCATGATTTCTATTTTTGTACCTGACCTCTTGTCAGGCTACCCGGTAAAATTAATGCAACTGTATACAAAGAGATATTGACGAAATATGTTGTACCTAATTTGAGAACCGCAATTAATCAGCAAGCTGTATTTATGCAAGATAACGCTCCGTGTCACAGTGCGAAGTCTGCTAGGACGTTTCTTTCTGAGGAGGATATTACTGTTATAGAGTGGCCTACTTAAAGCCCAGACAGGAATCCTATTGAGAATGGCTGGAAGTTACAAAATGAAAGAGCCAAGGAAAAGAATCCAAGAGGCGTCGAAGAACTATGGAAATTTACTAAGCTTTTTGCTTAGATGTGGCACAAGGCCATATGAAAGGGGCACCCAATGAGACTCGAACTCACTCGTGTAGGTTTGCTAATCGAGCTTGCTAACCATTACACCACCAGAGGCGCCTACGTCGAAGAAATAAGGACTAATTTGAAAGGAGAATGGCAGAAAAATATCCGTTGATGAATACAAGACATTAATTCACTCGTGTAGCAGAAAATGTCAAGCTATTAGTGAAAGTAAAGGTCTATAAATCAAGAACTAATGAATTATGAACGCTATTTTCATTTAGATATTATGTATCCATTATAATAGTTGGATTTTGTTAACCTTTCTGATGTTTTTCATCATCTATTTTTTTCGAATTTTATATAATTATTCTTATAACATTATAAAAAAAAGTTTATTGAGCTTTATATTTTGGAATTATATAATTTACCTTTATATCCTTATTTTTACTTGAAAAATATTCTATGAAGCTTAAAATAACTTATTTCACAATCCAACTTTTTCTTAACATAGTTCTGATCTTTATGCTCACTATTGTATATATATTTGCAGGAATCTTTAGTATTTACGACTCCTTTTCCATCGATTTTCTCCCGAAAATGTTTGAAGAGACGGCGGTATTACCTATTTTAGTGAAGACATAAAACTATTAGTTATGAGACAAAAATAAGAAGTCGAAATCTGAATTATTTTGCCTCAAAGAAAAATAGCAATAATCACATGTTTTGAAAAAGCCAAAGTTCTATATAAACGATCAGAAATTATATGTAAATGAAGACATGATAAACAAACCCTTATTAAGCCATTTGAATATTAATGATTCCAAAGACTAATCAAGCAATAATAATAATAAAAATAATAATAATACCTAATCTCGGCCAGACGTTCAGACCCAATAATAATCAACAAAAAAAAAAAAAAAAAGCATGCAAAATGGTGGACTGACCAGAGAGTAAAACTGAAAGAAAGTGAAAAGAAGGATAAGTACCTAAAACTTTCTAAGGAATTGAAAGAAACTGTAGAACCAGAAAGTGATGTTTATACCAATTCTAATTTGTGCTCTTGGTACAGTCGGCGAAGAATTAATAAATGTACTGGAGAACTTGGAAATAAGAGGACAAGTGGAGTTAATCCAAACTACTATATTATTGCAATCGACCAGAATACTAAGAAGAGTCCCGAAGACATGAGAATACTTGCTGTCACTCAAACGTCAGTGAAAGACCATCAGATAACGCTGATGTGAAAACCTCCCATAAAAAAAGAAAATTAGTAGAGACTGAAA
Source organism: Sepioteuthis lessoniana (assembly GCA_963585895.1). Lineage (NCBI taxonomy): Eukaryota > Metazoa > Mollusca > Cephalopoda > Myopsida > Loliginidae > Sepioteuthis > Sepioteuthis lessoniana. The sequence goes on from CAUZXS010004896.1 coordinate 105,106, forward strand.
AACTAGGAAATAAGTGGACAAGTGAAGACCCTCCAACTGCTGCACAATTAAGATCGATCAGAATATGGAGAAGAGTCCAAAAGACTTTGGGAGATTTGCTGTTACTCCAACACCAGCGAGAAACCATTAGCTAACGCTGGTTTTAAAAAAATCTCAGAAAAATCAAATACTACTATTTCTACAACTACTACTACTACTAATGATTATATAAATGAAAATACAGTCCCGGAGGGAGATTCCCCTACCTGCAATGCTAAGAGGCCGACAAAAGTAGAAAATCTTTACTGGCTACGATCTGCGATTTGAATGAAAAGACGAATCGGTTCATATAAAATGTCTTTAGTTTTAACATTCAAACCCATATAGGATTTCATTGTTTTCCTTCTAATTAAAATCTTTGTCGAAGAATATCTGTGGTTTAAATAAAAACACAAAGCGGCTAATTTGAAATCCTGTCTTTTTGCTTTACTATTTAAAAAGCATGCGGTAATTTTTTTTTCTTTCAAATTCTGTAGTGTTTGTCGGAAAATTCATCGGATAATGTAAAATTTAAATATCTACAAGATGATTTGAATCCATAATCAAGAGGCGAATGTATAGTGTCCGGAACAAGAGAGGTAAAATAGGAATAAAGAAGTATAATCATAATTCTGAGGGGCTAGCTTTAGCAGTAACGAGATTCCAATTGTTTACTGAAAAACGTTAGGTACTAGTGATTGAAACACCACCCACCTAAACAGAACGACACAAATACTAACACAAGCAGAAAAAATTAATGAAGAGTTTTATGTATGAAAAGAAAACCACATTGCTTTCTATTGAAAACCAAGACTTGAAAACTGTCAAGGCAGAAACTGAAAAAATAAACGACTTATTACCAAAAGCCATACAGGAACAGCTGCAAATGGCTCAGGGTTTATTTTTATCAGTTAACTTGTAAAAATAGCATCACCGTGGAATTTAACTGAGTAAAAAGCTAACCAATTACGATTTTTTTATGTGTAAGGAAGCAACTACCTTACCATAAGATTCTTGGTCACATCTGTGTCTATTTGCAGTATAGACCGGCAGATTTTTCTTGGACCCAAAGATTGTTATTAGGGGTTTGTGGTACGTTTGTTGTAATCACCGTCTTCCATGTAGGTATCTGTGGAACTTTGTGACGGTGAATATTATCCCTAGAGCCTCTTTCTCTATTTAGGAATATTGCTTTTCAGCTAGTAGCAGGGATTTATATGTGTGTGCCACAGCGTTTTTCGAACCATCTTGCAGTTTATGGAGAATACAAGCACCGATGCCGTATGAGCTTCCATCACTTGCGACTATGATATCGAGGGTAAAGTCGTTGTTGGCGAGGGAGAGATCCGAAGCAAGGGTTTTCTTGATCTCTTCGAATGACTCTTGGCATTAAGGGGTCCATAACCATGGTTTGCCCTTTTTTAAGAGTTCGTTGAGAGGCCCTCTCAAATTCTGCATGTTCTTAATGAATCCTTGGTAAAAGTTAGCTAGGCCGAAAAAGCTTTGTAAGGCTTGAAGGTTATCTAGGGCCGGCATGTTTCTGATCGCGTTGGCTCTTTCTAGATCCGGTCGACGACCGTTTCTATTGATGATGTGACCCAAGTATTTGATCTCTGCTAAGAAAAAGTCACACTTTGCCTCCTTAACCTTAAACCGTATTCTTGTAACTTCTCGATTACGTTTATTATATGGTTCCGGTGCTCTGCCATAGTTTTACTGGTCACCAGTATATCATCCAAATAGGCTGTAGCGTAGTAAATGTCGCCCAGCATGGTGCTAATGACTTGCTAGAAAATTGCGGGTGCAACCTTGACCCCAAAAGCCAGTCTGTTATATTTGAACAAACCTCTATGGGTGTTGATATAGAGCAATTTGGAACTTTCTTCATCCACCTCTATCTGAAGGTATGCGTCTGAGAGGTCAATTTTGGAGAAGATTTTTTCCACAATTTAGTTTGTTGAAAATTTCTTCAGGGCTTGGTAGAGGATAAAGGTGTTCTTGCAAGGCATCGTTTAATCCTGTGGAGAAATCTGCGCAGATTCGTATTTGGTTGGATTTCTTTTTTACATGGACCGTAGGCGCCCCCCACTCGCTAAAGTCTGTTTTTAACAGAATACCTGCTTGTTCAAGTCTATCTAATTCTTTGTTGATCTGCTCTAGAGCAGCGAAAGGGACATTCTGTTTCTTCGTGAATACCGATTGTGCACCGTCCTTCACCTTGAGCTTAGCTTTTAATTAAAAACGTTTCCCAAGGCCGCCAGAAAAAAAAAACAGGGGAGAAATCGTTGTTTGAGTTCCTTTTTGGGATTTACTGAATTGGACATTGTACTCTCTATTTTGCGACAAAAGGTACTCATTGAGCAATCCCATGTTATCTCACATAGTAATTTAGTGCTGGAAGAGTCCATGATGCAGGTAAGTTTCGGTCTCACAACAAAGATGACAACTAGGAAATAAAATGGGAAGAAAAAATCTATGGGCTTTTTAAACGTTTTAAACGACTAATAAACAGCATCTCACACGAGAAAACCTGGACGCGGCTAAGAAAAGGAGACTTTAAGAGAGAAACAGAATCTATCCTAATAGCAGCACAAAACAACGCCATGTGAACCAATCATATCAAAGAGGAAATAGATAAGACGCAGCAAAATAGCAAATGTAGGCTATGCGGTGAAAAAAAAGAAACCATCAATCACATAATAAGCGAATGCAGCAAATTAACACACAAGGAGACTAGACTCAACTGGGTGGGCAAGGTGGTCCACTGGGAGATGTGCAAGAAATTTAAGTTTGACCATACAAATAAATGGTATATGCACAACCCAGCATCTGTCCTAGAAAATGACACATAAACTCCTTTGACATACAGACGGATCACCTAATCTCAACCAGAAGACCAGACCTTATAATAATCATCAATAAAAAAGAGAATTTGCAAAATTGTCGACTTTCCTGTCCCGGCTGAACACAGAGTAAAACTAAAAGAATGAGATAAGAAAAAGAATTACCTCGACCTTGCTAGGGAATCGAAAAATCTATGGAACATGAAGGTGACAATTATACCAATTGCGATTGGAGCTTATGTACAGTAACTAAAGGATTATTAAAGGGACTGGAGGACTTGGAAGTTGGCGGACGAGTGGAGACGATTCAAACTACAGCACTATTGAGAACGGCCAGAATACTGAGAAGAGTCCTGGAGACTTGAGGAGACTTGCTGTCACTTAAATTCCTTGAAAGACCATCAGCTTCCCCTGATGAGAAAAACTCTATTGACTAAATAATAATAAATAAATAAATATATAAATAAAATCACAAAAATATAATAAATGTCAAAAAATGAGTAAACAAATTAACAATTTAGAAAAATGATTTAACATAGCCAGGTAAATAACGGAGCACAGAAAAAATACATCCCCATACATATCAACAAATGCCAAAATGTCCCATAAATTAAATTACCGTTGCCCTCATCCCTAACACAACAGCATATGAAAGGATATCCATCGTGTGGGGCCTCTTTGTCCGATGATCAGAGAGAGGAGAAATTGACTGTTACCAAGCCCTGTTGACGCTTTTTCTACGTTATAGTAACTATATATACATATATATATATATATATATATATATATATATATATTGGAAGAAATAATTGCAACATTAAAAATTGCGAACGAAAAAGAAAGACCTCTCGAAGAAATAAAAAAAAATAATGCATAAATAAACGCCATCACTGACCACCTAGCAACCTAACAACGGGAACCCAAGCAAAGGGCTGCGAAGTCTCCAGTAGAAAACTTCGAAACGTAATATGGATACCTGTTGAATATAGGAGAATTCACACAAAAGTGGAACCCTATAGAGTTAAAAACCAAAACCTAAAAATGTAGGGAAGTCTACAAAATCAAGGGAAAATTGCATTCTTCAAAGCTATTAAAAGTAAAGAAACAGCTGTAATTTATAAATATTTCATTGAAATGGATGAAATATTTATTTCCAAGAAAAGTTAAAGAAAAAGTAACAATACAAGACACAGAAAAACATAAAAAATAAAAACGAAACTAAACCTTATGAAATTAAAGGCTCATTCAGAAATATCAAAAAACGCATCCATACACTATACAACAAATACCTGGAAATTTAGCCAGAACTGATAAAAGAAATCCCAGAACATCGCCCCACAAAGACACAAAAAATCCAATCAAAACTTTAGAAAGGAAATTTCAAAAAGGAGAAGGAAAAATAAAGAAAGATGATCGTAGACACACCACACACACACACACACACACACACACACACACACACACACACACACAAACAAAATACATGGCTAAAAAAGAAAAACTAAAACATTCATAAAAAGAATCTACACATACACACATATGCAAAACAAAATCACGTAGCAACAACCTCAAAAACAATTATCACGCGCAAACAACACCAAAGAAAAACTTGATCCTCCCTAAGTACTATCAAACACAAAAAAAATAGACCCTACCACCCTAAAAACGGCAGCCACTCATTAGGAAACAACTTTTTTTTTTTTATCAAAAACAGAAATAAAATCAGCCACTAAAAATGCCATTCGTAAGAAAAGAATAAGCCCAACCAACAAACACACTAACAAATTCAGAATGTGTTAAACGACACCCACTACATAACAGGAGAAGAAATTATAGTCACGGTGCGGAAGCAAAATATGGAATAATTTTAAAATTTTTAAAACTTTTTTTTTTTTGGCCTGATTAGTCCAATTTATAAAAAAAACAATAAATCTGAACTTACATGAATACCTCTATTATTCAGCTCAATATGAGTGAGTGAGAAAAGAAACGACAAAGAATCTATAATTTCCTTAACGCCGAAACCCTGCGAAAGTTTCCTTGTCTACTCTATACAAAGCAAAGAAATAAATTATAGAAAAAACAGCTTTTCAAGGAAAAGGGAGTGAAGAAAATACGAAAAGTAGCCTATTTAACTGCTCTAGCTACGGCAATTAAGAAGGTCCCCACAACGTCAATAAGAAATATGAATATAACGTTCACAAGAAAACTATGATGACAGCGGTTAAACCAAAAATTCAAAAATCCTAGGTAATAAAAATATCTGTTGAAACACAAAATTCTAAATTCGTAAATTCAAAACCGCTGTAGACTCAAATTTAGACATATTTAAACGGGGCTATCATTCCCCACCTTGCCCCATCAAGTGACTCAGAAAACTAATGGACGTACTTCTTCAACTATTCCTATATAAGATAAAAAATCTATATTACAGATGACATCCTTCTTTTAAAATCCATACTACAAAAAAACTTATCCCGACACACTGCCGACTGAAACCTATATTATAATGTCCCTGTGAATAAGGCCATCTCATTAAGGATAGAAAAATATATTCAGAAACATTACACTCAAGATTTAATTTAACAAAATATTACTGATGATGTTGAACTAATGCTAAATAATAACTATTTCCATTTCAACTACATAAATTACATCCAAACTCAAATAACACCGATAAGAAGTAAAATGGCACCAAGGTACGTCACTGTAACCTTAGCATACTTAGAGGAAAATCTATATAAAATCATGGGGAAAAATCCAATAGCAATAGAAAAACAGAATTTGATCGACCATGAAAAAGATACCCGGATGACTTTTATATTTTGTATATACCCATGGGGCAGCTTTAACAATTAACACCAAGACCCTAAAATGAATTTCACCATGGAAAAAAATATTTAAAGAACTACCATTTATAGACATCCTCATTAAAAATTACATTGTCGAATTTATCACAAATGTTTACTACAAACCCACATATACCCAACAATACATCCATTTCAAAGGGGATTATACCCCAAACTGCATAAATCCCTTACATCATGGGTCTCCAAATATGTACAAAAGTCACAAACAAAAACTACCGACAAACTCAACTAGAAGATTTACACGTAACCCTTCCCCAGAAGGTATATCCGGCAATACAAATAAACAAGGGATTTGAATTAGGTGAAAAATACCAATAAAAGAACTACGAACCCCAAAAAACATAGCTACAAAGAACCCTGAATATACAGATGAACATACAACAAAAACAACCGAAAACTATTTAGGGAAATTAAAATCAATTTAGAACAATTTGAAAACAACGATAAAATTAAAAACATACCACTCACAACAAAACCATTAAAAAAAAACGACAAACAAAAATTTAAAACACAAACTGACCTCATCTACATTTGAGGAATATGCATGACATGGAGTCTCAAAATACAGAGATAAAAGACGAAGTATATGCAATAGAATAGAAGGAAAATCTGACACCTTCGAAAACCCCAAAACTACATTAAGAATAAATAAAAAAATAACCTGCAATTCAAAAAAACGTAATCTACATAATCGAATGTTGCAACTGCAAAAACGTATTCATAGAATCAACTCAGATTCTGCACAATAATGACTTTTTACCAGAAAGCTATTGTAAATTACCAGAAAATAGGAAACTCCACGTATCAAAACAGCTTCATAAATACAATAATGAAACTTTGAAATGATGACTACTTATTACTCCAAATGAAAGAAAAAGGTCATAGATGAATCTAAACTTCGCTCATGTATGCGAATGTCCACATACACATAAAGCAGTTACTTCTAAATACATTTAAAAACACACAAATCCAAGAATTAAGAAATATCCCACCCAATGAAAACCATAACCACTGTAAAGGTTATTGGCAGAGACAACGGTAACCATTACCAGTCTCCGGAGGAGAACCATTGTAATATAATAGTCGAGGGATTTCGGTTCATGCCTTTGGGTTTAGTTAGGCTGAGAACCTTTCGGCTCAGCACATGGGTTAGTTAGGTGCAACCTTGATGCAGGTGGTAATGCGTGAGCGAGCACAGAGCGGAAATGTCACTCAGAGATGTCACAATAGTCCGAGACTAAACAGGTGATAGGGTGCGGGTGATGTCACGCACCGGAAGCGCGCGAAGGTTTGTGTGAGAATTTGAAGAAAGTTAGAGAGTTGAGTACTAGACGCCAAACGAGAAGGATCGACTTTTGGAGCTCGCAGACGCGAGGCGAACTTGCGCCCTATGGGGGCAGCTCGAGATGGGGGCCAAATGAATAAGACAGAATAGCAAGATTGTGTCCCTCCTCCTTACGTCGAAACTTTTAACTCAAAGTTAATAAAGAGGTTTCGTACCTGAACAAGAAGTCGTTACGTGTTTTCGAATTTCGAGATTCCTATGTTCTATCGAAATGAACATGATATGTATATTTCGCACATGGCCATGTTCGTGTATATGGCTATGTAACTCCATGAAATCTAAAATACGTGGAATAAAAACTCAAAATACCAAATTAAAATTCATTTGCCTATGTATATATAAGAAGGTTGCTGATGGAAAAGATCAATCCATCCATGTAATGAATGCGTATGGCTTTTAAAGGCAGCCAAACATTTCAAGCACGTATATGTCAAATTGACTCACGAGAGTTTTAAACCAATGGAAAACAGTTGCTAAACATATTGTTTTAATATATATATATATATATATATATATATATATATATATATATATCTTTAATAAGGATTTTAGGCCCTATCGTTGATTAAATGCGCACACACACACACACTCACACACACACATTTATCATTAAATACGAGAAAATTACTAAATTTATTTCACTCGCCTATTGAGAGATTTTTCGGATAGATTTGAACAGATTTTTTTTCTTTCTTTTTGACCGTTAACCTCGGGGAATATATTTCAGCTTGCGTAAGTTTCAATAATTTGAATATACATATATACGTAGGTAATTCGATAAGTTTCCAGACTTTTTTGTACAGGCATTTACAATCGTCGTAGACTCTTGAAAATTCAGTATGTTATTGCTATACATGTTATGAGATGACTGACCAATTCTTATGATTTCAGGTTCAAACCAACAGCTACAGCAGCAATTGGAATACATCCTATTAAAACCTGATTGTCACACCTAGTTAATTTCAAAAATGCAATCTGGACGTGGGGACACTTGAGAAGAACGATATGCAATAAAATTTTGTTTTAAACTTGGAAAAATGCCACAGAAACGTGTGGAATGCTTCAGACTGCTTTTGGCGCATCTTGCATGAATCGAGCATCAGTTTTTGAGTGGGATAAGAGATTCAAGGAAGGCAGGGAGTCTGTGAGGGATGATGAGAGGTGTGTGAGGAGTAAGGAAGTCACTACACCAGAGTTGATTGGCCACAGGGTTAGGGTTAGGGTTACTATATTGAGGTTTTAAGGGAGTTCAGGAAGAGATTCTTTAAGAAGAGGCCAGCACTTTTCAAATTGGGTCAGTGGCATTTCCACCAGGAAAATTAAGGAGACTAAATAGGCTGTGACGAAGGTCATTGACACACTCACACAAGAGGACTTCCATGGGACCTTCCAGAAGTTGCTGGAACAAATGCATTGTAGCCGGAGGAGATTACTTCGAAAGGGACTAGAGTTTCATGTGTGTACTCTCAATAAAAGTGTCCATACGAAAAAAGTCTGGAAACTTATTTAATGATGATCGTAACAATGAATTTCAAAGAAGATAAAAGAAAATTGTAGAAGATATAAATAAGTTTTACATGATTTAGATCAAAGCTGAAAAATCAACTAGCACCTACAAAATTAGTCCATCAGAATAAAACAAAATTCAACATGACAAAGTAACGGAAATGAATAAAATTGATTTCAAGGCCACTCTTAATCAGATAAATAAATACACGGCTAAATTTGCCAACAAACTGAATTTTTAGGATAAACTTGGAAAATTGAAAGAAAAAAACACTGCATATATTTTCTTCAACAACCACAAATTGAATTTTGATAACTATAAACAAGAAAGACTAATTGACCGAATAAAGACGGAATTAGAATCATTTGCAAAAAAATGTGATTCCCGTGATAGTAGCAAAAATAATAAACAATTCTGAATATAAGTAAGTAAAGTTGGCAACCGTAGTCGAGGGCGACCAAAAGGCTCCCTTTTCGATAGCTACTACACCGAGGGCGCTACTCCTTTCTCTGGATTGTTCCACTTTACCTTTGATACGTATCATATATTGCTGGGTGTTAAGCAAGGAGGTGTCAAGTACCATTTTTAAAGTCTTTGGTATGACGCAACCATTGGCAGACACTCTACCTACTAGGAAAATGAGCTGGTTATTTTGAATATAACTATTGGAAGACTCATAAGAAACATAAATTGGTTTAATGTTATTGAAAATAAGAAAAGCACTATATTCATACAATTTGATAGAATGGATTTTTATCCAACTATATCAAAAGAATTCCTAGTATTTAGAATAAGTGTTGCCAAGAATGATACAATATTACCAAAAATGAATTATAAATTATTTTAGCCTGTAGGGTATCCATACAAGTTAGCTATGATAATACTTGGGTTAAAAATCACTTGGACAATATCGACGTGAACATGGGATCTTTTGACTTGGCGCAAATAGCTGACTTGATATCTATAATACTATTCGCAGGATATTGAACTGAAGTCGAATAGGCCAATATAGAAATGATGTACTAATTTGCATACCAAATAGTAACGGTCCTAAAACTTCGAGTCTAAAAAAGAAAATTATTAGAGCATTTAAATTTCTTGGATAAGAATTAAGATCTGGATTAAGAATTGAGATCGCCTCAAATTTAAAAATAGTCAATTTTCTTGGTATTACTTTTGATTTAAAAATGATACCTTTAAAACCTTCAATAAAAGTTATGACATACCTACCTATGTCAATGTCAACTGTAACCACCTTCTACCTATATTTAAGCAAATCTCCAACGCAGTAAACTCGAGAATAAATAGATTATCATCTTCGAAATGAAATTTTGAATATTACAAAAGGCCTCATAAGGAAACTCTATATAACAACGGTTTCAACCAGGAACTTGATTTTTACACCTTAATATCAATGAAAATAACAATACTCCACATAATAACTATAGAACAGGTAACATCAACAATAATATTAGAAAAAATAATTATAAAAATAAAAAGAGACATAAAATAATAAGTTTCAACCCAGCTTTCTGTAAAGTCTCAAATGTTAATATAGGAAAATATTTCTTAAATCTAGTCGATAAACATATCCAGAAAAACAACCGCCTAAGTAAAATCGTTAATAGAAACACCTAAAAAATCAGGTACTCCTGCACCAACCACATGACAAAAATAATATATAACCACGATAAAAAATTACAAGACAACTTAAACCAGGAAAGTAAAGAAACAAAAAAACATGTCATTGTAGGGTTAAGGTTAAATGAGGAAAAAACTTAACGCAGATAATGTGGTTTACACTTGAGATAGAAAAATTCATAATAAGGCTTACATTTAGATATCATCATTAAACTGGAAGTCCAGATTTTATAACCCAAAGCAATCTTTTAATAACCCCTTACTTAGGTCCCAAACTCTCCAATCAAAATATAACTGAGAACTAAAGGACTACGAGTTAGCCCCATTAATAGATTAGAACCTTTAGAAAAAAATCTTCAGCAAAAAGTTATATATATATATATATGCATCAATAGTCATCCACAGACAGATCTGTTTCGTTCTATCAGAACTCATCAGTGTGACTAGACATTAGCTTCCCGTAGCTGGGATCGAAACCAAGCTGACTCAAACGCCAAGCCACGCCTCTAACCCTTCAACTACGAGGAGCCATTAGCTGCAAAGTAAATTTTAAACGGTTATGAATCACAATTACTATTGTTTACATACATTCGTTCAACGGCTACCGAGACCTCTATTTATATATGAAGAGGCTTGCAATAAACGCTAATGGCAACACAATTACATCTTCGCCAGAGAACTCAACCTTACGGGGGTAGGGTAGTATATATCTCTATAGTTATCCCCAGACTGGTCTGTTTCTTTCTATCAGAACTCATCAGTGTGACTAGACATTAGCTTCCCGTAGCTGGGATCGAAACCCGGTTGACTCAAACGCCAAGCCAAGACTTCTAACCCTTAAGCCACGATGAGCCATTAGCTGCAAAGTAAATTTTAAACGGTTATGAATCACAATTACTATTGTTTACATACATCCGTTGAACGGCTACCGAGACCTCGATTCATATATGAAGAGGCTTGCAATAAACGCTAATGGCAATACGATTACTTCTTCGGCAGAGAACTCAACCTTACGGGGGTAGGGTAGTATATATCTCAATAGTCATATATATATAATCGACCAACCGAATTCCTTTCCGACCGAGGCAGTTTCCGTCCAAATCATATTCATGCTAGAATGAAAAAAAAATTATTATGTATTATTTATCACCAAAATCTGCATTATTGAAAGACGGCAACAAAATAGACTATTACATTAAATTTTTAAATATGCAGAACTCATCCGTATGAGCAGGATACGATATAGGTTTAAGCAGAATTTAATAGGTTTGAATGAGAAGTTTGCTTTTTCCTAGATCAGTTGCTATACCGAGTTCAAACCTCGACGAAGCAATTTCTATTTCAAATAACACTAATAACCTTGTGGAGGGTATGGATGTAATTACTCTCTCTCTCTCTCTCTCTCTCTCTCTCTCTCTCTCTCTCTCTCTTTGTTATGGGTAAATAGTAAATAAGGCCAGGCAGTTCAACCTTGCTGTAAGAAGCAATCCAGAAGAAAAATACAAAATTCAAACCTATTATATTAGCGTATGTCGTGTACAGGTCATACGGCGGGGCTGTTAAATACATACATATATATATATATATATATATATAAGAGGAGAGACAGACAGTGACAGAGAAATCTAATTTCGTATATTCGTACAAACATACGAAATTGGATCAGTAAATCAGTAGCTTGACACGTGCTACTACCTGAATTTTCAACTCGAACCTTCATTGTATAATTCCAGCGATGTGCTTACTATTCATCGCAGACTTAAGTGGCTTGATAAGCAAGGAGATTATATCGGGAATTAGATACGTTACCGTGAAATAAATGCTTATATATTATTAATCTGCGAATTTGTTGATGTCCCTACAGTAATATGCATATAAAATATCGCCAATAAATGAGTACACCTCAAACATTAGTTGATAAGACGTTCGTTTTCTTTTCAGCCAAATATTGAAGTATTTCATTTCTTGTCGTATATCATTAATTCAGAACAGATAGTATTGATTTATTGCCTGATGAAGTGATTGATTAGAACATCATGTCAACCAGTCAGGATTATTTCATACTCAGAAGCTTGCGTATATTATATGTTTATGTATACGACTTTGTAGTTTCTTAAGAGTCTTTCACTTGATTAAAATTCCTTTCTAATACAAAGAGTTTGCAAGCAGATATATCTAAATCATAGATTAGAACCTAACAGGTACCATCACATGGGACCAGAGTGGAATTTAAATCAAGGTTAATGAATGGGTAGTCCGCTCTCACCAGAGATCTAGAGCTTGAGATTTATCACCAGATGTAGTTTAGTGTTATCGTGAGGACAACCCTTTACAATCGGTGTATTATTTTTCTTGCCGACCATTGGATATCATCTATTAGAAGACTTAACAGCAAACATTTTTAGCCAAATTCAAATATAACTCATAACTCAATAAGTACCGGGCCTAACTAATAAAACAGCAAGTTTTAGGGAGAATTCTACTTTATTCAACAACGTAGACCCCTTCTAGAGTGATACACTGATTCCAAAGTTTTTCTAACAATTTGATGCCTTTTTTTTTTGTCGTTGGCCTCAATATACCCGTCAGTTTTCGATATCAGATAACACTTCATTGGAGCCACTTTTCTTTCCCTGGAGCATTCTTTTGAGGTTTGCAAACAGCCAGTTGTCGTTGGGGACCTGATCTGGAGAATAGGAGAGTACTGAAGCAATACCATGTACAATTCATGTGGTTTTGCCATCATTTCAATCAACTCGTGACACGGTGAATTGCCTTGGTGAAAGAGCATTTTTCTTCTTCATTTGTGGCCGTTTTTTGTCGATTTCTTCCTTCAAACGCACCAATAATGCGATATAATATACGATATTGATAGTTCTTCCTTTCGTAATCGATAAAGAAAATGTCTTGCGCATCCCAAAAAATGGAGGCGAAAACCTTGTCTGCTGATGTTTTCATCTGTGGTCACTTTCACATGCTGCTGTCCACTTAGCTGACTGCCGATTTGACTCCAGAGTAAAGTGGTGGATCAATGTTTCATCCATTTATGCAAAAACTCTTTTTGCTGCGTTAAAACAGCTGCAAACAACGATCTGAATCGTTGACGCGTTGATGTTTTCGATCGACTATGAGCAAATGCGGCACCCACTTTGAACGTAGCTCTCTCATTGATAACTGTTCATGCAAAATGGTGAATATACTGCCTTCTGATACCTTCAACTCCACTACCATATTATGCAACTTCCATTTATGATCGGCCAAAACGAGTTTGTGGAGTTTTTTGGTGTTTTCCGGGACAACTGCCGAATTTGGGTGACCTGAGCGTTCAGCATGATTTGTGTCTTTGCGGCCGCATACCACCTCTTAACCGTTGCTTCCGATGGAGTAAAGACTGAAAAGCGATTATCAAGCCATTGCTTTTCTTGAAGTGTATTTTTCCATCAGAAAGCAATGTTTTATCAAACACGAGAATCAGATTTTTTCATTATTTTGTAAATTTGCAACAGTAGCTTCACTTCATCTTCATCATGTCACGCCATCAGCATGGATATCTCTGACCATCTCTCGCCACCCCTCCCTATCGTCCATCGCTTCCGGCAGGTCTTCTGGGATGCATTCCTTATCTACACAAAGCTGCTGTATGTATGTTCAAGCTGTTCGTCCTGCCTTTGCTCGGCGATGTGAAGGGACCCACAAGAATACATCACTTATGACCTCATGACTCTAATTTGTAAACTAATCCGATTGGGCTCAAATTTTGACACGTGTCATTTGGACGCTAATACTTTATTAAAATCATGGATTATTTTATTATGACACCCTCGATATGTCAGGCCCGGGACTTATTGAACGATGTGTTTCAGCAGTCCAAGTTTATCACGTGTATACACATACATATATATATATATATATATATATGTGTGTGTGTGTGTGTGTGTGTGTGTGTGTGTTTGGTTGGGTTTGGTTTCTTTGTTTAATGGCATATCAACTCTTTTTAGGTTATTTAATGCCAAAGCCATTCTCCTAGAAGAACAGTAGTGGTACTATTTAACCCATAGCTGGGAGGATAAGGGGGTTCGTACCTTTCCCAAGGGTATTTGAACATAAAAGCGCGACTGGAGTACGAACTCGCGTACTACGATTCCGCTGTTTATCTCTCTCTCTCTCTCTCTATATATATATATATATATATGTGTGTGTGTGTGTGTGTGTGTGTGTGTGTGTGTGTGTGTGTGTGAGAGAGAGAGAGAAAGAAAGAGAGAGTGTGTATGTATGTGTATGTGAATGTAAATATTAGAATAGGAATGAACAAGGTATTAAAATGATCATTTTTATTTACAGTTGAATCATTTGCCAACGTTGAACGGATCAGTTTTTTTTTATGCTGAACCAACTTCAATCATCATTTTGACTGTACTATGCCATCATTAGCCCAGTTGGCTGGGGCTTCAAAATACACCAACGGCTTCTTTGCAGAGAGTAAGACTCCCCCCGTGCGTGTCTAAATCTGATGGTGAGGCTCCAGTAATGCGGGAGCTTTGGGGAATGCAGAATACCCCTTTATTACTATTACTCCCTGGCCCACTCTGAGCCGGAGTGGTAGCGCCTGATAAGGTTAAATCGAACTAAACTGTGTACTTATGCTAAAGTGAATTGTTTGGAATAGAACTGTCTTGACATTTAACTGAGTGTAAATAAATGACTGATATTTAATTGAATTGTTAGAGATACATTGCAATACTTGGAACCATTTAACTTCATTACCTAAACTGAATAACTTGAAATAGGACTGTTTTTGACATTTAAGCTGTTATGCTAAACTGTATTATTTGAAATAGAACTGTTTATGTGTATATAAGTGGGTTTGGTATTAAAAAAACCTGTAATGTTTTCTATGCCATAAAACCAAATCAAACGAAATAATATCGTTTTTTCTTAAACACATCTTCAAATGACATCAAATCTTTTGAAAAAGCTCGAATATTAGAACTACATAAACTATATTTATGTTTAAAAAAATAGATATTAGACAACTCTAAATTCTATGTTTACTCTTTAAACGGCTTTTTCCCTTTCAATGAATGTCATTTCTAGACATGAAAAGGTAAAAAATACATAAATGCACTTTTTTCTTACAAGATGTTGAAATTTGAGATCATTTAAATGAGTATCGGTCAAGTTATCAAATAACGAAATTATATCAATTTTTTAAAAAGTTCTCTGTATTATTAACATATTTGTTTATAAAATAAATGTATTTGATAGAAATGCAATATTAATATAATGAATAATTCTTAGCTGATTAATTTTCACACTACATGACATACGAATGTGGGCGATATTGTATTAATATTTGGGTTTGGATGATAATAATCTGTCCGTGAGATATTATCCTTGTTCAAGGAATTCTATACATCTTGCAAATATATCTGTATTCAAATAAAGAGAGTCATACATTTAAACGGCTTCATATCTTTTTGTAAAAATTATTTATGGAGAAATAATTCAATGGAGGGAAGTGTTCATTGCAAGATATTATTTTTCTTTTCGTTTTGGCTATTTAGAAAGTTAATTGTTAACTAGCCGAACACGTGAATAAGATTTTTTTTCATGCCTAAATATCCGAATAATTAAACTGAGAAAACGTATTTATTTTTAAAAATTATAGACTTTAAACTACATACGATCGTATTATATTTTTGTTAGTTATTTTATGGATTATTATTGTTTATTTATTATTACTCTTTTTTTTTATTTCCTTGTAAATTAACGGACAAATAAAATAGGGTTGATGGGACCAGTTAACATGAGTTAGTAAATAAGGAAATTTTGATTAAAATTAAGTAATTCATTGACTTTCGGAAGTTTTTTTTTATTATTTTTTTTAATTATTTATGCACTATCATTTCATTGAAAAAAAAAAACACTTTAAAAACAAATTTTCGAAGTAAGGGTTATACATTTTTCTTAATTTAACAAATATCCCTCTCTCTATGTCTCTGTCTCAGTCTCAGTCTCTCTATCTATATTTTCTTTCTTTCTCTCTCTCACTCTCTCTCTCTCTCTCTCTCTCTCTCTCTCTCTCTCTCTCTTAATCTATCTTTTTCTCCTTATATATATATATCTGTCTTGAAATGATTAAACTGCATCCTCTAGTGAGGTTCCCTTTCTAGTATTACTCCTTAGCTACAATTACACCTAGATGAACTCTGACCTAGAGTATCAGTATCTAATAGAACACCATGTGTGGGTCAAGTAGATATGTTTGAAAATTGATATTATTCGGTAAGTATAATTAAAACCATAAAACAGTGACCGATTCATTTGATTTCAGACGAGTTACTTGAAGCAATAATTGTTTACGACAGATTAAAATTAGTTATGAATTCAATCATGAAATAAGAGAAGCGTTGATATGCCGTAAAACCAATCAACCAACCAACTAACAAAACCTACCTACTTGTGCAGTTAGCTGGGGCTATAGAATACACCGATTGCTTCTTTGCATAGGGCTAAGACCACCGCTACTTGCGAATGTCCTGCATATGACACTAAAAAATTTGATGGTAAGGTTTCAGTAATGCTTGAGCTTTGGGGAATGGGGGGTACCCCTTCATTATCATCGCTCCCAGGTCCACTCTGGCCCAGAGTGATAGCAGCTGATAGGCTCCTATCAAATATTACTACACAGTGTACTTATGCTAAACTGAATTGTTTAAATATAGAACTGGTTTTGAGATTGAAACTCTGCTTACGCTAAACTGAATTGTTTGAAATAGAACTGTTTATTTGTATAAAATGGATTTGGCATTAAATAACGTACAAAGGTTGATACCCATACAAACAAAAAAATAAACAAACAAAACCTACCTATCTACTAATCTGTTGGTCTGTCCATCTGTCTGTTTGTCTCTCTCTCTTTCTCTCTCTTTACACACACACACACACACACACACACGCATATATATATATATATATATATATATATGTATTTATATGTATGTCTGTGTTATATGTGTGTGTGTATGCGTGTGATAAAGGAAATAAAATCGGAAGCAAACGAATAAAGGAAAGAGAGAGAAAGGAAGCGATGAAGTCATATATCAAACGCTTATCTCCTGCTTAAATCGAATTGTAGGCAGAGGAAAGAAAAAATAGAGAAAGAAACGGAATTTATATATATAAATAACATAAACAATATTCCAACAAAAATTTCATTTCTTGCTTCATTTTTTTCTTCGTACCATTTCTAACGGTATTTTGAGATTTAATTTTTACCAGTTTGAGATTCCCAACCCTTTTCTTTTCATTTAGAATCAAGCAAAAAAAAAATCAAATTATTAGTCGACCTGTGTTTGTCGGCTTACAACTTGACGCAGTAGTGAAAAAAATAAATAACAGAAAAACGGTAGAGCTTCAGAAAATACCTTTTTTCGACATCGTCGGTGGTGTATAGCAAGGAGACATATATAAACACTATGTCTTATCGTAAGTTGCCTAGATTACGAACTACAATCATCGACATATCTAATAAAAGAAAATGGTTTCACATTAAGAAAGACAAGAATCAGACGTTATCTCGCAGAAACTATGGTAAATGCAGACAACGCACACGATCTAGCGCTTCTGGCAAATACGCCTGCCAAAGCTAAATACTTGCTTCATACCATTTAAGAAACAGCAAGAAGCAATGTTCTCTACGTGAATGCCAACTAAACAGAGTTAATGTGTTTTACACTAGATGGAACTATCTCCAGTTTAAATGGTAAGCCCCTGAATTTAGTAAACCAGTTCACATACTGCGGCAGCAATAAATCATCTACTGAATTCGATGTCAACGTACATATAGGGAAGGTATGAACTCGAATTTACAGGTTTTAGTTCATCTCAAAATCTGCCCTCGCCGATGAAATAAAACCATTTTTTTTTCCAAAACGTGATCATGTCGATGATAGTATATATTTACACCACCCGGACTTGAAGACAAAGCCTGGAGAAAAAAAAAAAGTGATCGGAGATACAAAATAATGGCCTATGCTCTTTTGAACAAATACTGTAAGCGACACACTTCAAAACAGCAGATGTACAGCCACGTACCTCCCATCTTGGAATCCATCCAAGTGAGATGATCAAGAAATGCTGGATACTTAGTACTATTTAAGAATAAGAACGACAGTCTTCTGTCGACCTCTACACATTGACGCACTAATGTTGACTGACCAGCCACGCCTTACATTCATTCGTTCTGAGCAAGCATCGGATGCAGTCAATTATTTCGAGAAGCGGTGGATAAGAGGGACCAATAGAGAAAAAGAATGAGAAAGAGAGAGTGAAGGGATTCCGTACTACCAGCACGACTTGTATTTTTCCCTCTATATTTCCCTCTCTTTTTCCTTCGTTTATTTCTTCCTTCGTTCCTTCATTTCTTCCATCTATCCCATTAAAGTAGACGATATGCGCCTGATGTATGACTCAATCACTTCCTCTCTCTTTCTTACCTTTCATCCTTTCTATTCTTTTTATCCTATTAGTTTTCTTTTTGTCGCTGACATATAGCATGTTCTTTTTTCCCTTTTCATTCCTAACAATAAAAACAGAATGGTCCATTATTTAACTGATGTGATAAAAGGACGTAACATTCAAGCACATTCTTCCATGTCATCATCTATTGACTTTATAGATTTTACTGGTCCATGTTAGTTCCTTTATTTATTTATTTATTTATTGCCTGTTTGACTTTTTCATTCACAAACGTCCTTCAGAATAATACCAGTACTATATTAAATATCATTGACATAAATGTTTTAGATGACTTAGTGTGGTTGCCTAACGCTACTGCTATGAGACTATTTATGTGAAGAATAAGCAAAATTACTTTTTTCCACCAGATACATTCAGTCTGAATAAGAAGAGAATATAATTGTATACAAAAACAAAGAAACCTTTCTTAAAAAATGTATCAAAAAGTACAGACTTATTCTCCAGGTTTGTAAGTCTCAAAATGTCATTATATTTAACACGTTATGCAGCCACAATTTTTCTATGTGATAACAAATCTATTGCTTCCCATAGATAAATCAGTTTGTCTAACGCAAATTAAGACCAAACATACTATTTCCTGTGTCACATGTTAATAAACCACCTTATCTAACGTGGACTACATTAATACAAGGACTCTAATATTCTCACAGTACTACTACTGAAACCTCAGTAGCCATGTGATCATATACCTTGAGGGGTGTCCTCGTAGTGTAATGGTTAAAACGATGGACTGCAGAATCGTAATAAGCGAGTTCGAACTCCCGTCACGCTGTTACAGTCACTTACAGACAAATACCCTTGGGAACGGTATGAACCCCTTATTCTTCCAATTATGGGTTAAATAGCTCCGCAACCGTTCAAGAAGGATGGGTTTGGCATTAAATAACCTGCAAAGTGTAATATACCATTAAACAAACCAAGCCAATCAAATGGCTTGTGGTCAGGAGAATGTGTGTGGCATTACCAACGCAAGACTGCTATGTCAGGGAGCGGTAAATAAAACAAACAAAGCACTGCTCGTCTCCTCACTTGTCCTTTCTACGAAGGATAGTAGAATTCTCATTCTTTTCTGATGAGCAAAACGGTTCCTGATTCCTTTTTGGATAAAAGGTATATTGCGTGTCACGTCAATGTAACAACTATGACACTTTCATTTAAGTGTCAAGGAGTTGGCTGGCGAAATTAATTAAAGGAAATTAATTAATTTTATTAAATCATGATAATAAGTATTTTATTAAAAATAAATTCATTTTTGGGTGTCCAAGTATTTTTTGAGAACCGTGTATAAAATAAATATCAAGTGATTAAGTACGAAAAAGTTTGAGATCCGATCAGGGCTTGTTGACCTATAAATCTGTCACCAAAAAATAAACCTCCGCACAACTGCAAAGAGCTGTCAAGAGAGCCATCGGATTTCAAACTTTAAACAAAAAGATGTATTTTTAAAATAGCGGACAATTTGGGTTGGTGTCACCAAGTTTGGCACAAGGCCTTGAATCACTAAATCATTGGTCAGCTAACCACGGGACTGCTCCTTGTGGCCCCTCCCAATGACTGTGGCTGATTGGCCGATTGTCTAAACCAATCAGGGGCAAACCGGGGGGATTGTTACGATGATAGCCATTGGTCGGCAGTCCCCATTGGCTGACCAATCAGAAACTGATTATTCGGGATTCGGGCCCATAAATGGAGGACACCCAAAGCGAAAAATTGAGTTGGTTCAGGAATTCGCCGCTAAAAGAACCAAATCCGTTGCCATTGCACTGCCTAATTGCAGTTAAAACTCCGCCAGTCAACTACTTTCACTCCCAGTTTGTGGTGTTTGACTAAAAATTATCTAAACAACTGTGTAAATAAACGTTTGTTACTGTTTATAACAAACGCCTTATTTTCGTCATTTTTTAAAAATTTGCTTGGCAACTTTTTCATCTCTCCAACACGAATTCCAACCTTCATCGACTGGACCTCAACCATCTTCTCTTTCCTCGGATCTGAAAGCAACGTGGGCGTGGAAAGAAACAGAGAAAGACCAGTCGACACATGTGGTAATCACGAAACCAGCGGCCAACTAGGTGTCGTGAAGCTATAGTACCACACAACCACAAATGCAAGAAATTTTTGATAAGGCTATTTATTTCAGTGGCAGACTGAGAGTGGGAGAGTTTATGTGAGTGAGAAAGAGAGAGAGAAAGCGGGAGATGGATGAGGTATTTGACCTTGTTAAATCTTGTCTGCAACAAAAAACTTTACTGTAAGCGGAATTCCTTCTGACCTGGCTTCTCTGAGGATTTAGCTCTCACACTGTCTGTGTTTAATTAAATTACACCAAAAAAGGTTGTTTTTTTTTTCAAAATGATTTTCTTCATGTTATTAAATCATATCGGTTTTCTATTTCAGGAGTTTTTCTCTTTCGATGCACCCCACTCTTTTTCGATGCTGACGGTTTATTAATTTTGCTTGATGAGCTTCGTATTTATTTGTCATTTACCCGTAAATCCGAAAACTAATTAATATAACTTAATGTCTTTAAACCACTACAAAAGAAATTGGTTTAACAGGTGGTCAGATATATGAACCTATCTGATTACAATACATACCTACTCGTAAAAAGTAATAAATATCAATATCTCCTTGCATATCGTCGATCAGACAATCCATATTGGTTTTAAAGCAAATATTAAGTAATTAACTTTATATTTATCAAACTAGCCCTTCTGATTTTTGTAGGCATCACTTTATTTCATTTCTAACAGAATATATCTACTTTAACAGAGATTATATTTAAACTAGATTTTTGATATAAAAAATGTAAGGCATAGATTTGTTTTAGAGTTTCATAATATTTTTGAAGGAAATTGTCGACATAATCATTTTGACTGTACAACATCATCATTGGCCCAGCCAGCTGGGGTAGTAGAATACACCAACGGCATCTCTGCAGAGGAGTAAGTCTACCCCAACGAGTGTATTGGATATGACAAAATACAATTCAATTCTGAGGCTACAGTAATGCTGGAGCTTTGGGGAATGCGGAGTAGCCCTTTATGGCTATTGCTCTCAAGTCCACCCTGGCCCGGAGTTGTAGCACATGATAAGTTCCTATCTATAAGTAAAATCAAACTAAACTATGTACTTGTGGTAAACTGAATTGTTTGAAATAGAACTGTTTTCAAACATATTTGTGTGTAAATAAATGACTGATGTTTAATTGAATTAATAGTGATTCATTACTATAATTGGAACCATTCAACTTTGTTGACTAAACTGAATGGCTTGAAGTAGGTTTGTTTATATGAATAAAAATGGATTTGGCATTAAATAACCTACAATGGTTGATATGCTATAAAACCAAATAAAACCAAACCAAACAAAACAAAACAAAACTATGTCATCATTTTGATTCTACTAAATAATCAATTTGACTGTCCTACGTCAGTGATATATATATATATATATATATATATATATATATATATATATATATAGTGGATGCATACTTAGCGTAACACTTATCGTCATAAAAATGGATTCCAGTCCGTGGTCGAGGGGTTGGGTAAATATAAATATTCGCGATAACTAACTCCTTTATGGCTTGATCAGTTTTGCGCCTTCTTAAAAGCTAGTTTTATGCTACAATTCAACCGAGATGCAACAGCTATAAAATAAAGAGAATTGTATTCCCCACACGTAGAAATAGAATCAACCATAGAACAATCGACATGTCATATTTTGTGCAATTACTCTTCTACGTTATAATTGGTTGTCGTTGTTAAAGTAAAACGGGAAAATAAGAATAATCTCAGTAACATCACCATTTTCAGCATTCATGTTTAGTCATATCAGGTTGGCGTAGTGGTAACGTGCTAATTTAAGACTTCATATTATGTCCGTTCGGAACGCCTGTCGTGGTACTATGTCCTACTTTCAGACTAATATCCTTGGGAAAGATAAGAGTACCCTTATAGCTATAAGTTAAACTGTTCCTCTAGTGTTCTTTTACAACAATGGTTTTGGCACTAAAAAACCCGAGTTGGTTGTTAAACCATGGAATAACCAAATTATATCTGGTCGAGTTGTAAGCCTTGATAGTTGGATTTTTATTTTGGCTTAAATAGAATCTACTTCATGGTCAATTTGCTTGTTGTACATGACAGATATTGTGATGCATTTGAAGGTGTTTTCTCTTTATAACAGTGTCTAAGGAAATGGAATCCTGTTTATGATGGATTAGATTTCTTTGTTTAATGGCATATCAACTTTCGTGGGTTATTTAATTCCAAAGCCCTCCTTCTAGGAGAAAAGCAGTGATGCTATTTAAACCATAGCTGGGAAGATAAGGGCTTCCTACCTTTCCCAAGGGTATTTGATGGAAAGGTTGAGTAAATATATACATCAGTGATAGCTAACTCGTATTAGATTCGGTCAGCATCAAATAAATTTGATTGTTAGTTTGATGCTGGCACAAAACTAAACGACCATTATGTTAAATACGGAAGTTATACGTAAATAAATTGTTTCTTTTATCTACAAAAAAGGTAGTAAATGGATTAAGACACTATGCTACTGAAATGTTTAAATGTCTCTTCTCAAAGGAAGAAGAATACGAAGTACCAATGCAACAACTGAAGGTCAGGTGAAAGACCTACTTACTACTGATGACCTCTAGATTTCATTACTTATACTTCATAGATGGTCTGTATTTTTTACATTATAAATTAACTGCTCTTGAAGCATTGGGGAAACAGTCTCACACAACTGACACGATAATTTAGAAATTTAAAAAATCCACTTGCTTCAATCATGATTTCACATAGATAAATGAAGGTTTCTTTTTTATCTATTTATTCTTTATAAAATCGTTCTGTAAATCGGTTTATTTACTAAAACTGAATTAGATGTAGTAAGATTTTGTCTAGTTAAAGTAGTCACCATGACACTATATAATTAAAGCGTGTTCGCTCAGAAAAAGTGTTTTACTGTCTAACAATGCAATCATAAAAAAGTAAGAAAAAAAAATGCCAAACACAGGGAAGCACTGAATTAATATTATGGTATTATGGTGTTACTGCATCTGGTTATGGCAAACTAGTACACATGAGAAATCTATTCCTGCAGGATGTAATGGTTAAAGTGTTGAACTGCGAATTCATAGTCAGCGAGTTCGAATTCCTGTCACGCTATTACGTTCACATTCGGACAAATACCTTTGGGAAAGGTATGAACCCCCCTCACCCTCTCAGCTATGGGTTAAATAGCACCACTGCTCTCCTTCTTCGAGAAGGATGGGTTTGGTATTAGACAACCCACGAAGGTTGACGTGCCATTAAACAAAGAAACCTAAAACTATTCCTGTGAAAATGTACTACAATATTGGATCAACAGTGTGATTTAGTGTATCTTGTAGGTCCTGATCCATCTCTTGGGACAAACTTATCCTTAGAGTATTCAGACTATTGACTTAATCTTCAATACTATATTTATAATGATTTGACCGATACGTTCTTTGGCCTTTATCAGGCATTTTCTGTTGCACACACGCAGAAGTTCGAACCGATGCCATTATTCATTCGTTGCACAATGTGTCCAGCAGGAAACATGTCTCAACGGATATAGGCGTTTTGTTAGAAAACTGGTTTTTAGCGAAATCATTAGAAGGTTGTAGTTTCAATCCCGACGCCGTGTAAATAACTAGAAATACTTATTATAACATTGGTAGGGTCAACAGAACTAGAACAATCTTCCCCCATGGATTTAATAAAGGGAACGGTTCGAATTTTTTCGTGGGCTCCCGAGCGTGGAGTGAAACAGCTGAAGAAGGCGAATGACGCATCGGCCGAAACGTTGTGAATATAAGAATGAAGATGAGGACAGTAATCCAAATCCTCTGAGTGATGAAAATGATCAAGTTTCATCTTAGAAATTTAGACGGATAAAGTTTTCACAACTTTTTTAAAATTTTGTAATACCAGATGCTTTTGTTCTCTAGGCTTGAAAAAATAACACTTAGCTCTATTTCTACGTCAATAGTATCAGAAGACTTGCTTTCTTGCAGAATTAAAATTTTAGGAAATTCCATCTATGCCTCATTGTTGTGTTCCAACACAGCAGTTTTGAGCTATTAGGAGGCCCTACTCTATATCCCAGGACCAATTTGTCACAAATTCTTTCTATATATTATGTAATGGAGGAAGTTGTTTTTTCTACCACCTTCCCTTCTCTACATCACACATACGCCATACCATCATCTTTTTTTTTGCATTGCGTGAAATATTTATTAGTTCTTCTTTGTCTATTCTACTCACATATATCATCTGAAATTGTATATTTTCGAAATACTTGAAACCTATAGCCATGAGAAGGTCAGAAAACTATTTAGTTTGTATTTTATAACGCTCTCATCACCATCATGTTGTATACCACTTGCACGGATTTTCGTGACTCACTCTCGCCATTTGTCTCTATCGTCCATTGTATTCGGCAGATAATCTAGACTACACCCTGTGTCTGTACAGAGCTTTTGTAGATAAGTTCTAGCTGGACGTCCAACACTTGCTAGTCTGTGTGAGGGAGACTACTATCTACTATTCCAGCACGTTTCTGTTAAAAAAAACATTTTCCAAACAATTATATATATATATATATATATATATACATATATCACATTTTAAGCGAAGTACATCTATTTCTTTTATATAGATCGACTGCCAGTCTTTCCTACAATATACCCATAACTAAGGGAGAATAGCTGGGATCGTACACTTCCTAAGCATATTAGCAATATGGGAAATTCAAATAGCTTCATCCAGTCCATTTCATCCGACGATAACCGTTCATCTTTGAGCAACTTATGCGTGTTCAAACGATTTCGGGGAAGATTTGGAACGTTAATCTGCAGTGACAATCATTCAGAAATAGATTTTTAAAAAATTGAATCTGCACAACACAATTGATTTTCAAACAGCCCCGTCAAACGACACAGATTTGAAAAAGAAAAACAAAGGAAAGTCTACCGTATGTTAAAACTATATGCACTGTTGTAGACCATTGTCGAATATTTCACCTACATTCGTTAGAATAGAAGATTTGATCAAGAAAATTTGATTGATAAAAATTTGATAAAAAAAGTTCGACTTGTTCTTTAAAAAAAACAGGTGTGCATTGTTATTATATTCATATTCTTCAAATAAATAAATAATTAAATAAGATATATGTATTAAACATATTTCGGATAAGAAAGGTCAGTTCCTTTGTAAGAAGGATAAAAATGAACTTAAACAAATATATATATATATATATATATATAGCCTGTCTGAAGAAATAAATTTTCTTCTGGTATAAGATAAGAAATGTCTGAGTGTCGGAAAAATCCTTTTAATCTGGTTTTCCATTCCAGAGATATATTAGTGTAGAAGTAGAATGTATTTTACTAGTAAATAATTCCGATTAACTATCAATTTTAGAATGGTATTGCTTCCATCATAGGTTCAGCTGCTTTTTATCTCAAATATTTACATCAAGTAACACTTATTAGTATACTTTGATATAGAAAAAATAGGTTTTAACGGAATGTCAACCCTGACAGGGCTATTACATACCTGGCGGCTAGGAAACTTCGTACATTGTACGCTTATATTTATCCTTTTTACGTAGTTTCTTTAGACGGCTTTTATATGGGATATCAAATATTTCTATCAAAAAAGTAATTTTAAACAGATTTGTTTGACCCCTAAATGGGATTCTAACATGTAATACCACACTGAGTCAAAATAGAAATGGGAATAATAGCACTGAAAGAGTATTTCACTTTCTCCGGTGTATCTTTACCAGATACTATTTAGAGTTTTTACTCAGGAAACCGCCTTTACGGAACGCGAGATCTTACTTCTCTTCGGGGGATACAGTCAATTTGACGACTGAAAAATGTATTAAATATGTTTTGGTAGGTTTAGTTTTGTTGGGATTTGTTTGTTTAATGACATTTCAACCTTTGAGAGTTGTTTAATGCCAAATCCATCCTTGTAGTAAAACAATTGAGGTACTATTTTATCTAAAGATGATTTATATAAAGGGTTTCATACTTTTTCCATGTGTATTAGTCCAAAAGATAGCATAATAGATCGAGTGGAGTTCGAACTTGATTAATCATCATCATCATCATCATCATGTCGTGCCGCTAGCACGGATATCCCTGACCCTCTCTCGCCACTTCTCCCTATCGTTCATCGCTTCTGGCAGGTCTTCAGGGCTACATCCCGTATTCTCACATAGCCGCTGTATGTATGTTCTGGCTGGTCGTCCTGCTTTTGCCCGGCCATATGCGGGGGTCCATAGGAGTACATCACTTATGAGCTTGTCTCTGCTTCTCCAGCAGTGTCCTGCGTGTCTGGTTCGTCTAATTTGGATAGTTTTCATGATGGGAGGCAGGTGGCTGTATAGTTGGTGCCTTGTGGGGTGTTGCCGCCAGGACTTATTCACTATTGCTCGCAATATTCTTGTGTAATTGCCGTCTAGCTTCTTCTCCAGCCGTTTTGTTAGCATCCAAGTGGTGCATACGGCAATATCGACACGACTGCTGCCTGGAAGAAACTTTGTTTCATTTTATCGGTCAGGTTTGATTTAGGTAGTCACAATTATTGTCACCTGATCATGCGAGTCGAAAGAAGGGGTCAAACTAATATTTATATTTTAACAACTTATCACTTTTATTCAGATCTTCATTGATTATTCATGCAGACATTTCTTAGTCGGGTTTATATTTTGATGTCATTTACAACAGAAGGGTTTATAATAGTCATCTTTCGGTGACAAGAAAGAGCTAAAGCTCAAAATTTTCAAATATGTCTGTTTCTTCTACATCTCAACTCCAACTCGCGTAAAATACAAAAGAAATTAAATCTTAGATTGCACTTATTTTTTCATTACGTGACCACCCAGTAACCAACCAATGTGTAGATTTTAACAAAAATTCTCTACTATTCGTTTTACATGCTGATTTGAAACCACTGACCTCTCAAGTAGTCAATCAACATCACCATAGGTGTTTAACTTCGGGTTCAAACTTCGTTTCCAAGCCATGTACATAATGACATACAGCATAACGAGATCGAGCTATTATTTGCCCATCTCCAAATGGTGAAATGGAATACAAGCTAATCATGAAAATTGATTTATAAGTTCGATCCTAGGTAGGCGTTCGGTGCTTATTTTTGTTTATGCGAAGTTTTTTTTTTAAAACAAACTATAAAAACTCACTGAAATCACAAGATTCTGCTTCCTCATCTAAATTAAGCTACGAAAATACAGCCCAGTATTTAGGTGGGTGACTATGCATTTGCTTATACTCTAAGGAATCTGAAGAAACAAATGGAAAAATAACTGCACGACTATTTACTTATACTTAATTGTGGAAAAGAAATGGTTTTACTAAGGAAATTAGTCTAAGGAAAATATAAAATTATGTGTTGCAAATTGAAGTTTGGGTATCAAAATTCAGCAATATAATGCGCATAAATTATTTATTTCCAGACTGAGAGCATTGCTCATCATTGCACTTGTGATTAAAAAATAACTGCAATTAAATGAGTAAATTTAAAATCCATTTTAGAAGCTTCTTTCATCTAAATTTCAACGGAAAAGTGGCGCCAGAAGTTGGCAATCAGGATTCAATTAAATGGACAAGGAATCACCGTCACTATGAGCAAAATGGAAAAGGAAAAATTGCGTTGTTAAAAACGATTAAAAAGTTAGTCAATAAAAACTTTTTAAAAAGTTTAAATAAATTATAATTATTGTATATATGGATATATTTCAAAGCTTTTTTTAGAACCTCTCTCTCTCTCACTCTCTCTCTCTCTATATATATATATACTTAGATCTAGTGTTCGCATACGGATCGCATACGCGAGAAATTGGCTCATATTAAGCGCCGTTGATTTCATGTCAATTCTTTCACCGATATTGAGCATATATATATATATATATATATATATATATATATATATATATACATTTGTTTGTGTGTGGTGGGGTGCTAAGTCTGAGTGATTGATGACTTGTCGCACTTCGTTTAGTTTTGTTTCCTTTGTTAGTGATAGTTGACTTGTCGCATTTCGTTTAGTTTTGTTTCCTTTGTTTGTTTAATAGCATATCAACCATCGTGGGTTATTCAATGTCAAATCAATACTTGTAGTTGAATAGCAGTCGTACTTGTTAATCCATAATCGGGGGAATTAGTAGTTGCATACAGTTTCTCGGGGTATTTGTTCGAAAGTGAACATTATAGCTCGACTGGAGACCAAATTCGATGATTACGATGTCACAATCTAACTCAAAATCCACTATACCACAAGTATCTCACCTGATTATAATTAATAATTTCTTCAGACAGCATCCAAAAATGAAAACACTGACTTTGGCAATAAATAACCAAATGAGAATTGATATGCCCTAAAAACCAACCAACCTACCAACCAACCACGGATCAATTTTTTTTAAAAAACAACCAAACGAGGACATTACTAAGTTTCCTGATAGAGAATTATTATCCTCAGTGATCTTGGAAATTTATATATAAGCATTATTTTTAAGCATGAGTTTTTATAATATATTTTAGCGGAACGAAAATCAGCACAAAATGTTATTATGATAACACAATAACTGTTAGGAATTCATTGTTTTTCCTTTTGAATAGATAATTCTGTTTCAAAATCAATTATGAATGAGTTGCTATTGGATGAATTTTATACGTGTGTACATGTATGTAATTTATGACATCCGATGTTGGATTCAAGAAGCAAATGCGCCAAGCGGTTCATTCAATTTTATTCTTATCGCAAGTAACGACGTTACTCGGGAAATTCTGGCTATGGAAGGAGGGAAATGTTAAACAGATGTCGTTATCATTATCAAGAAATGTCAACTGCTCGCATTTCTTTGAATCAATATCGCCATCCGTACATTCCAATCTGCAATCAAAATTAGTTAGTCTGTTATATAATTGAGGAAGGATTTTGTTTATATTATCATTTTTCGTTTTGTATATCTTACCTTTCGGTTTAGTTAGACTGAGAACCTTTCGGCTTAGTGCATGGGTCAGTTAGGTGCACACATTCTGTGCAGGTGTTCACGCGCGTGCGGGGAGGATGTGACAACTACAGATGTCACAATAAAAAAAAACAGATAGGAAATAGGACTGGGGATGTGAATGACGTCATGCCCGGAAGCGATGGGCTGAGAATTTTGGGATTTGAAAAAAACAGTTAGTTGAGGTTTGGACTTAGACGGGGCGAGTTGATTTTCGGAGCTCACTGAGGCGAGAGCAGTTTGGGTCTACAGAATGCCCACGCGTTGGTTGAGTCAGTGGGTTGAGAGCTGACAATGTACGAACAGTCAGCATAGTCAGAAATTGTGTCTCTCTCTCCTCATGTCGGAAAACCTTAAACTCAAAAAGGTAAATAAAAGTTTTGTACCTGAACCAAGAAAGTCGTCAATTGTTTCGTGTTTTTCGGATTCCTATATGCGTACGAACGTTATGAACATTTTATGAACATATGCATATTTTATATATGTATATGTTACATGTCTAGACGATGCCCAGCTTTCGCACAAAGTTGATAACTAAGTTTTTGCTCGGCGGCCAACACTGAAGTGTCGCCATGTAAGAGTTCATTAAAAAAGTTCGCTCATGAGTTCATCTTCGATTATGCAGCAGTTTTCAGCAAGTCTTGATTATTTGTATCGGTTTCATATTTCTAATTTTATTTATTCATTTTCCTTTATTTATTTATTTATCTATTTACCATTACTTTTTACTTAGTTGCTTATCATCAATTTTAGGTGATTTAATGCCAAAGGCCATCCTGTATAATAACAATAGGATAATATTTAACATATCATCATCATCAGCATCTCGCGCTGGTAGCACGGATATCCCTGACCCTCTCTCGCCACTCCTCCCTATCGTTCATCGCCCTAGGTAGGTCTTCAGGACAACATCCTGTATCCTCACATCGCTGCTGAATGTACGTTCGAGCTGGTCGCCCTGCTTTTGCGCGGCCATGTGTGGGGATCCATAAGAGTACATCTCTTATGAGTTCATCTCTGCTTCTCCAGCAGTGTCCTGCATGTCTGGTTCGTCTAACTTGAATAGTTTTCGTGATAGGGGGCAGGTGGCCGTACATTTTGTGTCTTGTGGGGTGTTGCTGCCAGGACTTGTTCAGGATTGCACGCATCATTCTTGTGTAATTGCCATCTAATTTCTTCTCCAGCCGTTTTCTTAGCGTCCATGTAGTGCATCCATATAGCAGTATCGATGTGACCGCTGCCTGGAAGAAACTGCGATTCATTTTATCGGTTAGGTCTGATTTCCATATAATCGATAGCCTATTGATAGCTGTCCATGCTTTCGATAGCCTCGTTTCGATGTCCTTTTCGGTTGATTCGACGCTGCTTCCTAGGTACGTGAATTTGTCTACTAGTTTAAGTGGGGTTCCTTCTAGAGTGGAGATGTCCCCCGTTTGGTTATAGCACATATATTCCGTTTTGTGTGCATTAACATAGAGGCCTATGCTTGCTGCTGCTCGTTCCAAACTATGCAGAAGAGTTTCGGCTTGGTCAGGTGTATTTGCCAGTATCGCTATGTCATCGGCGTAGTCGGCGTCGGTAATTGTTGTTGCGGGGTATCTTCTGCTTCTTTTCTTCGTCAGTTCGAAGCCATTCTCTTTGATTTTGTCAATTGATGTTCTAAGTACGTAGTCTAGACAAATGATAAAGAGGTACGGGGCCAGCGTGTCCCCTTGTAGTTCTCCTGCTACAATGTCGAAGTATTCTGTGTCTCCATCCGGTGATCGTACTTTTACTTTTGTGTTTCTATAGAGAATCGTTATTGCCGCTACGGTTTCTTTAGGTATGCCGTACGCTAGTAGGATTTGTTCCATCTTTCCTCTGTGAATGGAGTCGAAAGCCTTGGTAAAGTCGACAAATAATTATGTCGCTTGTAGGTTCTTTGCCCGTACACCTTCAAGGATTCTGCGGATGGTTAATATTTGTGAGGTCGTGGATCTATTTCTTCGGAAGCCATTTTGGTTTTTTCTAAGTATGTTGTCGATTTTGGGTTCTATTCGGTTTCGTAGTAGGGCATTGTAGATTTTGGCAGCTATGGATGTAAGTGTTAGCCTCGGTAGTTTTTGGCTAATCCGAGGTCCCCCTTTTTAGGGAAGGGGAGTATGCATTCCTTCATCCATCTATCTATCGGATTTTGATTGTATACTGCGTTGCAGTGGCGGAGCAGTATGTCGTCGAATTGTCTGGTCTTCCATACTTCCGGGGGAATATCGTCCAGCCCTGCAGCTTTCCTATTTTTAATTTTTCTGAGAACCGAGTCGAGTTCTTCTTGTGTGAACGGTCCTAGTTTAATGTCTAATTGTTTGCTAATTATTCTGGTGATTGGTTCAGGCGTTATTTTTGGTGGGTTTCCAAGTAAGTTTTCGAAGTGCTGTTTCCACAGTTTTATTCTTTCTTGTTGGTTTGCTGCTTTCAGTTTTGCTTTGACTGTGTTCTTTCTTCTGCTCACTTCGTTTATTGTTTGCCAGGCTATTCTAGATTGTCTATCTTCCACCGAGTCTATAATCTTATCTATCTGATTTTGAATGTATTCTGTCTGTTCCTTTATATATATGCCTGCTAATTGATATTGTGCCGTTTTTAGTTTTAAGGCATTTGTGTTTGCTGGGTTTTTTCGATAGTTTTTGGAGGCTGTTTTCACTAGTGCACGTTTTTCTCTCACCGCTAAAGTTTCCCATGGGACTCTATATTTAGTTTTAATTTTTGTTGGAATGTATTTTGCTGCTGCCTCGAGGTGTGCATTGACGAAATTTTCATATTCGTCGTTTGGTGTACTTTTTTCCGTCTTTTCTTGTAGTGTTTCGAATCTGTTTCTTGATTCTAATACGTATTTATCTCTTATATCTTTGTTGTTTAATAGGGCCCAGTCATAGTGTTTGGTGGTCGCTGTTCGTTTGGCGTTTTTTTCGTAGGCTTAATCGTATTTTCGCCGTGACTATTCGGTGATCGGTGGACACACCCTCAAAAGAGGAGTATGCCTCGCAATTCAATGCACTATTTCTCCATTTCTTGTTTATAAGGACGTAGTCTATCTGAGCTTTAGTATTGTTTGCGTACGTGTATGTCCATAGTTTGCCCTCTCTTTTTTGGTAGTTTGTATTGAGGCATGCTAATCTATTTTCTATCATGAAATCTGTTAGATGTTGCCCATTCCTATTTGACGTGTTGTGGAGGCTGTATTTGTTGTTTCAGTTTTTCCCGATTTGGGCATTCATGTCTCCGCCAATGACTAACATGTTGTGTTTCGGGATGCTACGCACTAATGAGGATAACTCATCGTAGAAGATGACTAGTTCAGTTTCTTCACTAACATTGGTGGGGCTGTAGCATGAGATGATTGTTTCTCTGGGGTTTCCGTTAAAAGTAGCTGCCATCATTCTAGGTTGTATTTTCTCAAGGTTATTTAGCGTTTTTAATGCTCTAGGTCCTATAAGTAATCCTACCCCTCCTACTGCGGCGTTGACAGAATTTTTCCATGCGGATACAGTGGCGAGCGACCAGCCATTGCCAGTTTCGTGATATTTGATATCTTCTGTGTGCGTGTATCTGTGTTCTTGTATGCATATTATGTCTATCTTATGTTCTTCGGCCGATGCGATTAGCTCTGGGAGTTGTCCTATTCTATTTAAGGTTCTTACGTTAAATGTGGCTATTTGTAGTGTTTGCTTGCATTTTAGTAGTTTTGATTGTTTGAGCTCTGTAGCTGATTTTTCGAACACCGAGGCCAGGGCTCCAACCTCAGCAGGACGCGCCCCTTTTTTACCCGCGCGAAGAGCGATGCGGTTTGTGTAAGTGGTTTGAGTGTGGGTCATGGTTATCTTTCGATGGCTGTTTTATTCTCTTCTATAAAAGCCACTCTTATAGAGGAGCAGCAGTAGTTCCCCGATCGAACGAGCGATCCTGAGCGTAAAGTCGTCAAACTCACGTCCAGGACCCGTTCAGGTATTGAGTTTGGTCGTCCATGGGTTTATTCAAATACCTTTACGTACATCATGCTGCTTCCCATGTGTACGCAAAAAAAAAGCGGGGAGAGGGTAATTTTGGTTTAAGTTTTAAGTTTTAACTTAATTAAAGTTCAACATTAAGGTACTTTCGTATGACTTTCACTGGTACTGACTTGTGCTTTTTTTTTTTCTTTTGCTGTATTGGGACTTTTCCTAGGTTTTTCTTTTTTTTTTTTTACTACAGTTGGGAACCTAGCAGGCTTCAGGAATTATAGAGCTTAAAAAAAATCTTTTTTTTTTTTTTTTTTTTTTTTAATATATAGCTGGCAGGAATAAGGTGGTTCATACCTTTTCCTAGGGTAATGGTCTTAAAGTGAACGTAATTGTACGACTGGACTTCGAACTCCCTTACTATGATGTCACAGTCTTTTACCTTAACCTCTAAATCACCAGAACCTTTCAGGCTTTGAGGATTTGTTCAAAACAGCATGCATCAACTTTGAGTAGTTCCATCTACCTTATTCTCCAAATGTTTCGTTGAGTCCAAATCGTGCAGTACTAATGACATGGCTACAGCTTGTTATGACAAACATTTTCACGAAGATTTTGAGAACTTATTGAGCTCTTGTTTAATTTAAGATTTACCGTTAGCCCGAATATTTATGAAGTCACTGTAACTTAAGGAAATACTTATTCCAGTCAAATTATTATATAATCGGTCTAGTATCTAATCTCCATGAAAAAAACTATGATTAGAAATAAACATTAAATATAAAAAATATCCTACCATATTGCTGTTTAATTTTGAATCCTTAAAGTGAATACATAAAGACAAAATTATCCCAAATATAAGCATCCCTTTACCTTTAACTTCATCCATATGACATGAAAAAAGAATATGCCATTCATTTGAATAATCTAATCTAATTTTATTTGATTAAGCACGAATGTTCAGCTTTTAAAAATAGAATAATATCCTCCAATTAACGAAAGCTCGGTTAGTTGAAACAGATGATTCACAAGAACTCTGCAATAGACTGAATTCTATCGATACTAACTTATGGCATATGTACAGACAAGAATGCAAAGGAAACACAAAATTCTCTGGCATTTTAAGAAAAAACAATTCACACAATCCCAGCTGGAAGACAAAGTCTTACAACATTTAAGAAGAAAATAACTTCACAGTGTAATTTACCGTTGCAGAAGATCAATAAATTAAATCCATGGGGATAGCAATTATCATTGGAGCTGTCGATACAATTCCAAAACACAAGAAAAAGTGATTGTGGGAACTAGAGACCCGTGAAACGATTTAGATTATTCCGGCCACAGCATTGCTGAGATTGGCTAGAATACTGAGGAGAATCCTGAAGATCTGAGGATACTCGCTGTCACTTGGACTTTAGTGAATGCTACTAGTAACAACTGGTTGATTATATGCTTCTTTCCTTTACAGTTTCAAAAAATGAAAAAAGATTTTACCGAATGGAAGCGATTGGTTTAGTTTGGTTGTGTTTTCAGTCAATCCTTGTTGGTAATTCTATGTCAAATTATGTTTTAATATAAATGATAAGTAAACGGATAGTTTGTAGGTAACATTAATCATTTGTTTGAGCACAGTTTAGATAGTTTAAAGCATTGCTATCTTAACACGATTGAATCTCAGCCACCACCTTCAAGCATATTTAACATAAAATAAGACTGGGTACTTGTTTGCCACAAGAGCAATTTGAAGAATAGCCTCGGGAAAATCTAATCCGTGATAAGACTTGACATGACCACGTGATTGATTGGGTCGCGCCTCTACAACCGTCTGTCTAATCCAGCAAGTGTAGAAGCGGTGAGTTGCAGAACACGTGTCTAGTTCAGTTCCTATGTCATGGTCTGCTCAGCCATTAGGATCCCGTATTGAAACATTTCGAGTGGACACCTGTCCAACATGTGACCTCGTTAGAGGGGTTTACCTCTCTGCAGTGGTGCAGTTGGCGTATTCTACTGCTCGAGCAGACATACCAAATGAAGTGAAGTGAATAAACTTTCTGAAGGGAATTACATCTTTCTTTCATTCTGCTGACACGTTTGAATAAATCAGTAGAATATTGGTGGAAAGAGAGAGACAGAGACAGAGACAGAGAGAGAGAGAAGAAACAATCAGCTATATAATGGTGCAAATGCAATAAGCTGATGCAGGAATAGAAAAACAGGCATGGATATTTGGGAATGATATTTTAGAAACTATGGAAAAAAATTAATTTTATCCAGAGAGACAAGTAACAAGAGTTCAGAACAGAATATTTCCCAGAAAATGAAGTAGACAAAATTCTCTGTGATTTTGAGGTCACCCAATTCAAACACCGATTAAGAAAAATGGAATTTTTAGCTGGTGTATTATATCGTTCCATCAGACCATCCTGTCGATGGGATCTAGAATACATTGACTGTTTGCCCTGAAGAGGGAGATGATCCCTTTAGAGAGGTGTTCGGGGAATCACACTAAATCTCATCTGATCGTGAGCATCCAGTTCTGAAGATCTGAGGCGCATAGAGTATTCCTTTGTTGCCTAAACTCCCAAGTTCACTCTTCGCCTTTTGTGGTCCAATCTATGGATCAAATACTCCTGTTTAAAAATTATCCGTATTTAATAGGATTACTTGATACCATATAACGTTAAATTAGTTGAATTAATTACATCTGTTTGAAGCTGAAATTATTTACCAAGGATTATTATAAGTTATAACTGTGTACTTGCAAATTATTGTTAAAAAGTAGGGATTATCACATAAAATCATATATTTATTAGTAATCATCATCATCATCATCATCATCATGTCGTGCCGCTAGCACGGATATCCCTGACCCTCTCTCACCATTTCTCCCTTTCGTTCATCGCCTCTGGAAAGTCTTCCGGGTTATTTCCTGTATACTCACATAGCTGCTGTATGTATGTTCGAGCTGGTCGTCCTGCTTTTGCTCGGCCATATGTGGGGGTCCATAGGAGTACATCACTTATGAGCTCGCCACTGCTTCTCCAGCTGTGTCCTGCATGTCTGGTTCGTCCAACTTGGATAGTTTTCGTGATGGGAGACAGGTGGCCGTATAGTTGGTGCCTTGTGGGATGTTGCCCGCAATAACTGAAAATATTCAACTGTGTGAAATTTATTTTTATTCGATAATAATACATAACATCATAAAAATGCGTGCAAGATAACTCTTTAAAAAAGCTGCACAAAAGATGAAACTATAAATGTGCGAAGACTGCCTTTCCCTTACTTCAAGGCATAAAATAACCATCGATGGTGTGACTTACTGTAAAAATAAACTCTATCGTCCCAGCAGAAAATAAAATGAATTTAAATGACTTGGAAACCTGGTTAAATACCCAGACCTTACCACAGCATTAGAAAAAAATTAAAATAATGAACAAAGCACGAAAACCATGGTCATACCACTTGTTTCTGGAGTACTTGGAACCATTTCAAAAGATCTGAGAAAAAGTTTTGAGAACTGGATATCTTGAAAAATGATAAAATCATCCAGATCACAATTTTGATTGGCTAGAACACTGAAGAGAATTCAGGAAATCTGTCATTCGGATTTCAGTGAAGACCACTAGTTACTACTTGTGTGAAAAACAACTGTGAGTATAATAATAGTAATTAATTGAATGATAAAATTGATGATGCGCTTCTTTTCTTGACATTATTATTCCTAAAACCAAAAGAAGAATTCTTAACGAATTGAATTGGATAAGGTTTATTAAGGTTACTATGAAAGTATCTTATTTAAGGAAATTATCTTTTTCTTTCATTTTCCTGACATGTCTAAATTAAACTGCGAATTATTAAGTTTCTCCATAGCAGAAGGTTTCTTTGAAAACCATTGGCACGGCAAATAATCTTTCAGTAAAATGAACTTCCTAAAACCGTCGTTCAAAATATTTGCCAGAATTATAAAAGCCGATAATTAATCAGAGGCATATTTTCTTTTAAAAAAATTCTTTAGATTTGCATGAATTTTAATTTAGAATAATTAATTCAGGGATGAATTAGAAGCGCAACGTTCTAAATTCATAAATAACATATTCCATTTTATCTTTATTTAAAAGATGAATCATTTTCATTATTATTATTATTGTTATTACTTTTCGTGTTTTTAGCCAATGGTTTCTTATTGGATTCTGAGTGACCAGAAGTCTCATCAAGTCTCCAGGACTCTTCTCAGTATTCTAGCCGATCTCAACAATGCTGTAGTTTGGATGGTCTCCATTCGTACTCTTATTTCCATGACCTCCAGTTCCTGTACCAATCCTTTGTTGACTGTACCAAGAGCACCAATTACAATTGGCATAATCGTCACTTTCATATTCCCCAGTTGTTGTTTTTTTCAATTCCCAAACAAGATTTCTGTACTTATCTTCTTTTTCTCTTTTTTTCAATTTTACTCTCTGGTCAGCCGGGACAGCAAAGTCCACAGTTCTTTTCTTTTGTCTTTTTTTTATTGATTGGTACAAGGTCTGGTCGTCTGGCTGAGGTTAGGTGATTCGTTTGTATCTCAAAATCCCAGAGGAGTTTTTGTATCTAATTCTCCAGGATAAATTCTGGACTGAGCATAAACAACCAGTTTGCATGGTCAAATTTCAGTTTTTTTAACAGTTCCGTGTGGATCACTTTGCCCACCCAGTCGTTTATAGTCTCATACATTTTCTATCCTAATTTGCTGCATTCGCTTATTATGTGATACATATTTTTGTTTGTATCATCACGTAACCTACATCTGTTGTTTTGTTGCGTTTTATCTATTTGGCTTTGATATGATTCGTCCTTAATGAGTTGTTTTGTGCTGCTATTAGAAGAGATTCAGTTTACGTCTCTCGGTTTTACTTCCTTAGCCACGTTCACGTTTATTATTATTATTATTATTATTATTATTATTATTATTATTATTATTGAGAAATTTTCACACCAACGATTCCTGGTAATCATTCACTAGAGACTAACTGACAGCAAATCTTCTCAGGCCTCTTGGGCTCTTCACAGTATTGCAGTCGATCTTACCAATGAAGTTGTTTGAATGGTCCTAATACTTCCTTTGATTGCTAGTTTTACCTGTATTTTCCAGGCTTTTGGAAACTGTTCCAAGTGCAGCCACTACTGTTAGTATCACCACCACCTTCACGTTCCACTGTTCTCTAGCAAGGTCCAAGTGTTTGTATATCTTTTTTGCTTTCTTTTATTTTCACTCTTTAGACAGTTGGAACAGCAAAGTCCACTAGATGACAAGTTTTTTTCTTGTTAATCAATACGATGTCTGGTCCTCTGGCCGGAATCAAGTGATCCTACCGTATCTCAAAACCTGAGAATTTTTTTGCATCTTATTCTTTCGTGGCTTAATATATTTATCCCAAGACGGGAGTTTATTTTTCGCACGTGTGAAGACGGGGCAATCTGGCACTTGATCCCTCGCAGAATAAGTTCCAGTTACGATTCCCTTTTTGGGCTTAGGGGAACTGGCAGATAATGTGGGGGTTAATTTGGAGTTAGACTGACCGCCACTGGCAAGGGGTTTCCATTTTTCACGCTACACACAATCACCAGACGACTTCGTCTTCCAAACCCAAGGATAATGGAAGATATGGGCCTCTAGGTTTAGATATAATATTATTATTTATCGTAGTCGACAATTCCAATTTCCCGTATAATATTTTTTAAGGCGAATAGGACATTTAGCGAGAATAAATTGTGGCGAATGAAGCTGAAAAGGAACAGGCAAAAGAAAACTTGATAGGCAGATAACACAATGAATAAATTTCGACACGAGGAGATATATAATATATAACAAGGTTTTTAATACATGCGGACACACATATTTAACGTGTCAGCTATATTATCAGCGGATAATATCAAAATACAAATGTCTTTCTTCCTTATTTTCTTTCTTCCTTCTTTAAATTGAAAGAGAGAGAGAGAGAGAGAGAGAGTATGTAATTTCAATACTTAAGAAAGGTGGAGGGAGAAACAGTCTTAAGGTTTACTTAGCTTTTTGACGGGTTCCATCTGAGAGTATTTTCTCTTTTACGGGCTAGCAGGATTTTATATAGCTTGGCTTGAAGGCGTCTGTCATCCTCTTGTCCAAGATTCTCTCCGCTTTTCCCCGGAATTTCGGCGACAGTTTCAATTCATTTTATCACATCAACTGCTCTCCTGAAAACCCCGGTTCTGTTTCTTCGCTCGGAGTTTGACATGAGATTTGCCCGGCGACCTTTTTTTTCCAAAACTGATATTCTTTTTCCCTATTTCCGCTGACGAAAAAGGGTGCTACTTCCGCTTTAGGATTCTGGCCAATCATTTAGCCTCTTTCTTCTTCCTTCACCCTGTCAGGCGATTCATTAGGACTACTATATGTCCCTACAGCCCCTTCTTTATACATCCGGTCACAGAGTCCAAACATCTGTTGGCTTTCATCCTGACCTGGAGTTGTTACTTCGGCCGCGAGGAATTGACCTCCATTCCTTATTCCACTTCTAACGGTCAGTCTTTGGCGGCCTGTTAATTCAAACACGGAGGGGTAGGGGAAATTTCTTATTTCTCTCTTCTCAGTGGTAGACCACGTGACATTCGTGTCTATACCATTTGGTATCATTGTCAAATTTTAATTGATTGCAAGATTCCCAGTGGATTAACTCCTCAACCTCATGATGCCTAGTTTTGTATTCTTCTTGTGACAGTTTGCGAATTTCGCATATTGCATATATATATATATATATATATATATGTGTGTGTGTGTATGTGTGTGTATGTGTGTATATATATATATATATATACACACATACACACACATACACACACACACACACACACATATATATATATATATATATAATGACAAAAGGAATATATCTGTTCCACGTGTAGTTTCAAAGCAATATTCTTTAAACGACTTTTGTCGAGAGATACATTTTTAATGTGAGTGTAATTTAAGAAATTTATGTTTATAGTTAGTTTGGAATTTGTTTTGTTTCGTTCAATGACACATCAAACATTGTTGGTTATTTAATGCCAAAGCTGTCCTTGTGGATGCTTAAGAGTGAAATTATTTAATTCATAAGTAGGGAGTTTATACCTTCCCGATAGTCAACATAATGCCCAGGCGAGAGTTTAAATTTGATTGAGATCCAGATCGTTCTTATCATCCAGTAATTGAAATTCAGTGTTCATGAAAAATATGTGCTATATGTATTTACATAGCCCCTCCACCATCGATAGATGTGACATTATGTCAATCATTTGGCGACGTAGAGCTGGGGAGATTTTTGAGAACTTGTTTTCTTCAATTTGTTGTCTAATTATTTACCCATTGCCGGGCAGAAAAGAGATAGAATTATGCCTTTCCTAAGGGTATTAGCACTAAATAAATCCCAAACAACTACGCACAGGATTTGAATTCATTTTCTAATGTGTATATATGCATGAGCTGCTTTTTTTTCAAAGACTGTCTTAAGCTTTCATAAATATTATGCAGGAGATGGATCAGGAGATGTTTACGTCATCCTCATAAATCTATAGAACCAACTACGAACAAATGCTTTATACAAATTAATCAATTGCTGCAACAAAATAAAAAAAAATCATGCGAAGAATGAAAATGAATTTCAAGCACAGTTATGCAAGCTCATTTTAATTTTCTCTTTCCGTTAGGAGACAATAACAATTGTCTTACGATTGCTTGATATACAGACCACTGTATTGTACATATATATATATATATATATATATATATATATATATATATATATATATATATGTGTGTGTGTGTGTGTGTGTGTGTGTGTGTGTGTGTGTACTAATAGGGAAGTTTTAATTTGCCTTGTGGGATTTCTGAGTTGTTGAAATGGGTTGGGTAGGCGTATTTCAAGTATATTTTTGTTGAACTCTAAAACTGGCGAATCTAGGAATCGTTAATAACTACATTTGCTTGTGCGTCGTTTTTTGTTCATGTACACATGTCAATCATCTAACATAAACCATAATTGGCTAGAAAAGTCAGTACTGACCTAAAAGAAAATCAACTTGAACTGCAGAGTCAATGGAAAATTACAAAGTATCGCCAAATAAACAAGAATTTTATACCGATTTTGCAATGTTGATTTGTAACTTTCTGATTAGTCATTTTAGAGTTAAGTTGTCTAATTATCATCAGTAAAGTAACATCAACGTAAAGTTGGTTTGATAAACAGATTTGG
Source organism: Sepioteuthis lessoniana (assembly GCA_963585895.1). Lineage (NCBI taxonomy): Eukaryota > Metazoa > Mollusca > Cephalopoda > Myopsida > Loliginidae > Sepioteuthis > Sepioteuthis lessoniana. The sequence continues at coordinate 147,179 of CAUZXS010004896.1, forward strand.
TCCACTATAGTAGTTGACTTCGAGACCTGACAAGATATTTATCTTTTTATTGGGAAAACGGAGCGTTTGTATCTAAAGAAAATAAAATGCAAGTTAGTACAATCATTCAAACTTTGAGAGGAAATGAAATAATGACTGAGAAGAACTGAGTGATTCTCCTTAGATCTTCAACACTGGAACATTATTGCAATATCCCTTGAGTAACACCGATACTGTGTCTAATTTTATAAAGGTTTTGTTATAATGATGAAATATTTTTCTGAAATTTGTTGGACGGTGTCTTTTTTTCATTTCGTCAGATTTATTCATACCACTATCTTTGTTCTTGTTGATTATCTTTTCCCATTAATATAAGTTTCCCAGCCTTCACCTGCAATTTATTATTTGGTAGCGTCTTATTTACTCAATGTGATCAATGCTAGAATGCAGTAGGAATATATATTTCAGCAAGTAAATTCCACATTTTTGTGACATCAGTCAGTATGAAGGAACCATAAATCCTCGCCTGGGCAAAGTTCTATAAGTTGCCCACGCATTAAGTTTTCCCTCTCAACGTTACAAGCAATTGATATTAGTAACCGATAACCCCCAGAAAATTCTGTTAATGTGAAAATGTAACAAAAAAAGTATTTTTGTTAATTTGCTAGACTGGACTTTTTAAAATTATCAATATTAATCAATAATAAAAAAACAAAAAGCATAAAACCTGTTGCCAGAATAACAAGAATTTTGCTGGATAAGGAAACATACATCAAACAAAATAAATCAAATTTACTAAAATAGCAAGTGCAACAAGAATTGAATGGAAAAATTCATAATTCAGTTTTGTGAAGTGACACAAGATGTTTCGATGAATAATAATCATAATCATCAAAAAAGCTTACCAAGAACCCAGGTACATTTGGCTCACTTTCACCATCCGTCCCTATTAGCCATTGTACTTCGTGATTCCACTAGATGGCACCTAGTCCCCGCAAGGAGCTAGTAAACGTTGGATTACAACACTATGCAAGCGAAGGATTAAAAAATTGATTTAAAAAAAAACAATCGTTTAAACGAAAATAGAAAAAATGAATAAAGATGGACGAACTTTTTTTAAATCGAACTTGTTCATTTTCAGTATCATTTTTCTAATTAGATGCTTTCTTTTAAAACGAGTGCTCTTGTGAAAATTAGCAAAATATCTATTATCATTAGAAAACTCACTACCTTTTTGAATTTATAAAGCTGGCGAATCGGAAAATTGTTTGCGACGCGGAAAAACGTTTGTTTAGGCAACACATGTAACATGCTAACAAGGAAAAAGATAGACACAGCGCTTATATATATATATATACGAAGTGCATACGATAATTTTCCAGACTTTTTTCGTATGGGCATTTAATATTGTCGTAGACTCTTGAAAATTCCATATGGTATTGCTATACATCTTATGAGATGACTGACCAATTCTTATGAATTCAGGTTCAAATCAACAGCTACAGCAGCAGTTAGAATACACCCTATTAAAGCCTGATTGTCACTGCTGGTGAATATCAAAAATGCAATCTGACACTTTAGAAAAACGATATGTAATAAAATTTGGTTTTAAACTTGAAAAAAAAATGCCACAGAAACGTATGGTATGCTTCACACTGCTTTTGGAACATCTTGCATGAATCGAGCATCAGTTTTTGAGTGGAATAAGAGATTCAAGGAAGGCACAGAGTCTATGAGGTATGATGAGAGGTGTGGGAGGAGTAAGGAAATCAATGCACCAGAGTTAATGGACCAAAGGGTTAGGGTTAGGGTTATGGTTACTATATTTAGGTTTTAAGGGAGTTCAGGAAGAGATTCCTTGGGAAGAGGCCAGCACTCTTCAAATCTAGTCTGTGGCATTTCATGCAGGACAATGCACCAGTCTACAACTCCATCCTTGTCACAGACTGTTTGACCAAGATGGCCATCAAGACAATTCCACATAGTCCCTATAGTCCAGACGTTGCCCCCTGTGACTTTTGGTTATTCCCTAAGCTCAGAGGCTGTCGTTATGAGACAATTGAAGTGATGAAAGAGGCTGTGACGAAGGTTATTTACACGCTCACACAAGAGGACTTCCATGGGCCCTTCCATGAGGCCTTCCAGAAGTTTTTGGAACGGCACAACATGTGCATTGTCGCCGGAGGAGATTACTTCGAAGGGGACTAGGGTTTCATGTGTGTACTATCAATAAAATTGCTCATACGAAAAAAGTCTGGAAACCTATCGTATGCTCCTCGTATATATAAAACATGATTATGTTCAAAAAGTACTGATAACCCTGTTGATCCTATTTACCCAACCCCTCCGCTCGGACAGGATATGACACAAGGTCAATTTTTAAGCGGAGTTTAACAGGTTTGAATTCAAAGTTTTCCTTCTGCTAGACTAGTTGCCTCACCAAGGCTGAAAAACCTAGTCTGTCCTACTATTTACCCATAGCTGGAGGGAGAATAATTGGATTCATACCTTTCCCAAGGGTATTAGTGCTATGTGAAATGCAATCAGTCTCGTCCAGGATTTGAACTCGTGTCGCCGTGTCCAATTCCTACGACGATAACCATTACACCACGGGCACCTCCAACCCTGTTGATGGGGTTAGAGTATGCTGACTGTTTTCCTTGCAGACGAATATGACTTTAAAAAAAGCATAACATACACTGCATATGATAGTGAGGTAGTAGTTATATTGATCTAGGGAGTGTAGGGTAACACTTCCATGTTATTTCTCCCAGGATCACTCTGATTTGTTGTGGTTGTAGGATGAAATAGATATCTTTGAAGATTATTGGTATTCGATCGGATCGAGAGTAAAAAAAAAAAATCAAGAACCGACTACACAAAATATGTATATATGAACGTACAATAAACATGATACTTTGACCTCCCGTCATAAAATAAGCCTAAAAAGATTGACATGTCATTAGAACTAATCAATTAAAAAGTATCTATAAGGCATCTGTATTTATCCTGACGGAAATGAACATCGATTTACATGTTCACTTTCTTCCAAATAATCACTTTGTTACTCAATACATGTATACGAGTGAATTTTCCGTTAGTCTAAGCTCCTCTAAAATTTCCTGGTATTGTATGAAGCCAAAAACTGCTGATTATAAGATGCGTTGCCTTAGCCACTCCTCTTACCAAGATTATAATTTCCTAGGCTTAACTTCGTTTAGAATAAAGTCAGAAATGAAGGATATTCTGCAAGACTCAAATTTGTCCACAATAGTTCACTAGCCGAGCACGCTGACAATGACAAAACTCGAGACTCATATCTTAAATCTAATCATAACTCAGATTTCGTACAATGCCTGAAGTGATGAGTACCTCGTGAGAATAACAATCTTTACGAAATTGTCACTTTTCTGCGAAACAAGCGATGTAAATTGATACCACAATGAAGATCCCCGACACATGGAGAATTTTTTCCTTCGGCGGGAAGCTTTTCTTTTTAGCTATTTTCTGAAATAAATTATTGATAACCTTGGAACATTTGTCGGCTATCACTTCTTCAACGTGTCTAACGGAGAGATGCACATTTGGCCAATTTGCAACCGTCAGCGTCTCGAACAGCAATTATCTGATTATTCGCGAAAAAAGGAGGTGAAATAACAAGATTGTCAACGACACATTAGATTTATTATAATCAAAAAGCTGCATTGTTACTGTTTGTCTACATATGTATCTTTTCTTTTAAAAAAAATATTTATCTTTCTGATTAATTACGAAGAAGTTAATGTCTCAGAGGTTTGTTGCATCTACTTGGCACTATTTTTCGTGGAAAGGTCTGAAGCCATTTTTTTTTTCCAGTTATTTTTTGTTAATTATTGGGGAAAAGTGGCTTTTCTAGCCATAGTTTGTAACCAGTCTATAACAAAGACAACTCTAAACTAAAAAGAAAACAAATTTAAGGTGGAGTTCCAAATAGAGTTTGACATTGCAACAACTTCGTTCTCATAATTCATAAAGTATTTCTTTGTATAAGCTAAACTATATATATAACTATATATAACTATATATATATAACTATAGGATCGACAGTTCGATCGGGGAACTACTGCTGCTCCTCTATAAGAGTGGTTTCTATAGAAGAGAATAAAACAGCCATCGAAAGATAACCATGACCCACACTCAAACCACTTACACAAACCGCATCGCTCTTCGCGCGGGTAAAAAAGGGGCGCGCCCTGCTGAGGTTGGAGCCCTGGCCTCGGTGTTCGAAAAATCAGCTACAGAGCTCAAACAATCAAAACTACTAAAATGCAAGCAAACACTACAAATAGCCACATTTAACGTAAGAACCTTAAATAGAATAGGACAACTCCCAGAGCTAATCGCATCGGCCGAAGAACATAATATAGAAATAATATGCATACAAGAACACAGATACACGCACACAGAAGATATCAAATATCACGAAACTGGCAATGGATGGTCGCTCGCCACTGTATCCGCATGGAAAAACTCTGTCAACGCCGCAGTAGGAGGGGTAGGATTGCTTATAGGACCTAGAGCACTAAAAACGCTTAATAGCATAGAGAAAATACAACCTAGAATGATGGTAGCTACATTTAACGGAAACCCCAGAGCAACAATCGTCTCATGCTACAGCCCCACCAATGTTAGTGAAGAAAATGAAATAGTCACCTTCTACGATGAGTTATCCTCATTAGTGCGTAGCATCCCGAAACACAACATGTTAGTCATTGGCGGAGACATGAATGCACAAATCGGGAAAAACGAAAACAACAAATACAGCCTCCACAACACGTCAAATAGGAATGGGCAACATCTAACAGATTTCATGATAGAAAATAGATTAGCATGCCTCAATACAAACTACCAAAAAAGAGAGGGCAAACTATGGACATACACGTACGCAAACAATACTAAAGCTCAGATAGACTACGTCCTTATAAACAAGAAATGGAAGAATAGTGCATTGAATTGCGAGGCATACTCCTCTTTTGAGGGTGTGTCCACCGATCACCGAATAGTCACGGCGAAAATACGGTTAAGCCTACGAAAAAACGACAAACGAACAGCGACCACCAAACAATATGACTGGGCCCTATTAAACAACAAAGATGTAAGAGATAAATACGTATTAGAATTAAGAAACAGATTCGAAACACTACAAGAAAAGACGGAAAAAAGTACACCAAACGACGAATACGAAAATTTCGTCAATGCACACCTTGAGGCAGCAGCAAAATACATTCCAACAAAAATTAAAACTAAATATAGAGTCCCATGGGAAACTTTAGCGGTGAGAGAAAAACGTGCACTAGTGAAAACAGCCTCCAAAAACTATCGAAAAAACCCAACAAACACAAATGCCTTAAAACTAAAAACGGCACAATATCAATTAACAGGCATATATATAAAGGAACGGACAGAATACATTCAAAATCAGATAGATAAGATTAGAGACTCGGTGGAAGATAGACAATCTAGAATTGCCTGGCAAACAATAAACGAAGTGAGCAGAAGAAAGAACACAGCCAAAGCAAAACTTAAAGCAGCAAACCAACAAGAAAGAATAAAACTGTGGAAACAGCACTTCGAAAACTTACTTGGAAACCCACCAAAAATAACGCCTGAACCAATCACCAGAATAATTAGCAAACAATTAGACATTAAACTAGGACCGTTCACACAAGAAGAACTCGACTCGGTTCTCAGAAAAATTAAAAATAGGAAAGCTGCAGGACTGGACGAAATTCCCCCGGAAGTATGGAAGACCAGACAATTCGACGACATACTGCTCCGACACTGCAACGCAGTATACAATCAAAATCCGATAGATAGATGGACGAAGGGATGCATACTCCCCTTCCCTAAAAAGGGGGACCTCGGATTAGCCAAAAACTACCGAGGCATAACACTTACATCCATAGCTGCCAAAATCTACAATGCCCTACTACGAAACCGAATAGAACCCAAAATCGACAACATACTTAGAAAAAACCAAAATGGGTTCCGAAGAAATAGATCTACGACCTCACAAATATTAACCATCCGCAGAATCCTTGAAGGTGTACGGGCAAAGAACCTACAAGCGACATTAATATTTGTCGACTTTACCAAGGCTTTCGACTCCATTCACAGAGGAAAGATGGAACAAATCCTACTAGCGTACGGCATACCCAAAGAAACCGTAGCGGCAATAATGATTCTCTATAGAAACACTAAAGTAAAAGTACGATCACCAGATGGAGACACAGAATACTTCGACATTGTAGCAGGAGTACTACAAGGGGACACGCTGGCTCCGTATCTCTTTATCATTTGTCTAGACTACGTACTTAGAACATCGATTGACAAAATCAAAGAGAATGGCTTCGAACTGACGAAGAAAAGAAGCAGAAGATACCCCGCAACAACAATTACCGACGCCGACTACGCCGATGACATAGCGATACTGGCAAATACACCTGACCAAGCCGAAACACTTCTGCATAGTTTGGAACGAGCAGCAGCAAGCATAGGCCTCCATGTTAATGCACACAAAACGGAATATATGTGCTATAACCAAACGGGGGACATCTCCACTCTAGAAGGAACCCCTCTTAAACTAGTAGACAAATTCACGTACCTAGGAAGCAGCGTCGAATCAACCGAAAAGGACATCGAAACGAGGTTAACGAAAGCATGGACAGCTATCAATAGGCTATCGACTATATGGAAATCAGACCTAACCGATAAAATGAAACGCAGTTTCTTCCAGGCAGCGGTCACATCGATATGCTATATGGATGCACTACATGGACGCTAACAAAACGGCTGGAGAAGGACTAGATGGCAATTACACAAGAATGCTGCGTGCAATCCTGAACAAGTCCTGGCAGCAACACCCCACAAGACACAAAATGTACGGCCACCTGCCCCCTATCACGAAAACTATTCAAGTTAGGCGAACCAGACATGCAGGACATTGCTGGAGAAGCAGAGATGAACTCATAAGAGATGTACTCTTATGGATCCCCACACACGGCCGCGCAAAAGCAGGACGACCAGCACGAACGTACATTCAGCAGCTATGTGAGGATACAGGTTGTTGTCCTGAAGACCTGCCTAGGGCGATGAACGATAGGGAGGAGTGGCGAGAGAGGGTCAGGGATATCCGTGCTGCCAGCACGATATGATGATGATGATGATGATGATATATATATAATCATTATCAAGTCAAGTAGACAGTACATAGTTTCCTGACTCTCCCTCGCCATCCATCCCTAACATTCATCGCTCTTGACAGGTCTTCGAGGTTGCATCCTGTGACTGCACAGAGCTGATGCTTGTCTTTGCTGATCTTGCTACATCTGTACCTGTATGTGCAGGAGTCTATTAGAAAAAGTCGCTTATGAGTTCTTTGTTTCCTTTCATTTGTTTGTCTTATTTGTACGATTTGCGTGCTGTCTTTAACAAGACTTAAAAGCAGCACCCGACAAAACAACAGGTATATTTATAAATATAAATATACATATATATATATATATATATACATATATATATATATATATATATATATATATATATATATATATATGATAGATTGTGGTGAATACGACAATATGATAGAAATATGTGGTAAGTTGGATAAATTAAACAGTTAAAACTGGTCCAGTATTGCGATATTCCGTTCTTTAATTTCATTTTTAATTTATTAAGAACTTTCTCAAACAAAAGCGCTTTTTAAAGTTTTTTTTCTATATATAAACAAATGAGGAAAATGATTAAATGACGGAGAAGTGTAGAAGGAATAAGGGGAGGGTTTAGTGTCACATGTATCAGGTTTCATAAAAGATTCAGGATGTGCCTCCCCTTCATCTTTTTCCCTATTTCATCCCCAGCACCACACTAAAAGTATTTCCACTTTCATACAATCAAAAATCTTTAATGAAACCTGATACATTTGACACTAAACACTCTTCCTCTTCCTTCTACATCTTTATCTTCTCTGTCATTTTATCATGTTCCTCATTTGCTTATAAACAAAAAAATCAGAAAATGCTTCAGTTTGAGAAAGTTCTTATAATTAAAAATGAAATAGAAAAAACAAAATATCGCACCTCTAAACCAGTCTAAAGTGTTTGATTTATCCAACGCTTCTCAAATATATATATATATATATATATATATATATATATTTGTGTGTGTGTGTGTGTGTGTGTGTGTGTGTGTGTGTGTATTGTCGTGATTAAATTTAACCCTTGTATTTTATAACCGAGTCAGCCGAGGATCTAGAGTACACTAATTACCTTTCGAGATTGGTAGACACCCAACAAACAAGTGTCCTGAATATGACATTAAACCATCAGATGGCTAGGTTCCAGTGATGCGGGGGATTTAGTGAATACGGAGCACCTTTTCATTGCCATTTACTCCCATGCCTTGTCTGAACCGAATTGGTAGCACCTGAAAGTGTCCTATCTATGGGTCAAATAGACAAATTTGACATTTTTAACTGATTCATGCCATATCTAACCCACATGCACACTCGCACGGACGGACGCACGCTCCCTCACTACACACATAAACAAGAGGCACATAGATATATTTTCCTATTTATATCTATATATATTAAAACAGACATGTTGATACGATTTTAGCTACATATTCACACACACACAAACACACGTGGGATAAAACGAAACAGTCTGTGGATGACAATATATACGTTCCTCCACGAGGTTTGAGCATCTAGCGAAGGAATTTACGATTGCCATTCGCATGATGCAAAACTCTTCGAACGAACTGAGCTCTCTGGTATCCGGTAAGGTATAAATGTAAACAAACGAAATCTAATACTTAATACCTTCTAATTCCCGAACTGACGCGGTTTGCTTGTTAGCTGAGCAGTATGAGACTAAGTGTAACGTAATGTTGGGCGGTTTTCGATCCCAGTTTCAAGTGTCGTACTTGTCTAGCCACACTGAAGAGTTGTTTTACAACGAAACAGTCAGTCTGTGGATGACAATATACATATATATATATATATATATATATATACGTGGTGCATTTAATAAGGTTCCAGAATTTTTGGTCCAGACATTTAAAACTGTCGTAGGCTCATGGACATTCAGTATGTTATTGCTATACATCTTATGAGATGACGGACAAATTTTTATGATTTCAGGTTCAATTCAACATGTACAGTAGCAATTGAAATACACCCTACTAAATCCTGATTGTCACTGCTGGTGAATTTCAAAAATGCAATGTGGACGTGAGGACACTTTAGAAGAATGATATGCAATCAAATTTGGTTTTAAACTTGGAAAAAATGCCACTGAAACGTATGGTATCCTTCACACTGCTTTTGTAGCATCTTGCATGAATCGAGCATCAGTTTTTGAGTGGCATAAAAGATTCAAGGAAGGCAAGGAGTCTGTGAGGGATGATGAGAGGCGTGGAAGGAGTAAGGAAGTCAATACATCAGACTTGATTGGCCAAAGGGTTAGGGTTAGGGTTACCATGTGGAGCTTTTAAGGGAGTGTAGGAAGAGATTCCTAGGGAAGAGGCCAGCACTCTTCAAATCGGGTCAGTGGCATTTTTATCAGGACAATGCACCAGTCCATAACCCCATCCTTGTCACAGACTATTTGACCAAGATGGGCATCAAGACAGTTCCACAGCCTCCCTATAGTCTAGACCTTGCTCCCTGTGACTTTTGGTTATTCCCAAAGTTTAGAGGCTGTCGTTATGAGACAATTGAAGGTCTGAAAGAGGCTGTGACGAAGGTTATTGAGACGCTCACACAAGACGACTTCCATGGGGTCTTCCAGAAGTTGTAGGAACGGTACAACAAGTGCATTGCAGTTGTTGGAGATTACTTCGAAGGTGACTAGAATTTCATGTGTGTACTATCAATAAAAGTACCCATACGAAAAAGTCTGGAAACTTATCGAATGATCCTCGTATTAAAACAGTCATGTACATATATTCGTAGATACAAATTCTTACTCGCACCCCCCACAACACACACACAAAAACAAACAAACATACATATATATTCATGTTCATATGTGTATACATTAAAGCGCATATGTGCATATATTTATAGATACATATTTACTCACACACACTAACACACAAATACACACACACACACATATATATATATATATATATATATATATATATATTTCAGCATTTAAAAAAACATTCATGCCCAACGGCACAACTACGGAAAATTCTCACCGACAACACAACAATATTAGAACATCAAAATTATAAACAAAAACTTCAGATTCTCGAAGCACTACATATTAGAAACATGCAACGAACACTTAATAGAATTAATTTTCAAACCAGTGCTAATGTACTTAAATGTCTTTAGCTACTGGTACTAATTATAGAATTCTATTTAAAAGCAAACGCCTTAATCTTCAACGGCAAAGACGCCCTTACACAGTAGTTATATCCTAAAACAAAAGTTACATCACTTTTGTAATAGATCCTCCCCTGATGATAGCGCAAAGTCGGGCAGAAAGTATTTGGAATACATACAACTATGGACAATATATAAATCAATTTTCCCCGAATACGATAAAAGTAAAACGGGAATTCGAACGGATCCAGAAGAAAATATGTAGACATAAAATGTCTATTATGTTTAATGAAATTTGCATATATATTTTTGTACACTCGGTAAATTACATACATTTTTTTCTACGAATGATCCTCAGATCACTAATGGCAAACATCTATTTAAGTTAAAAAAAAATGTCAAATTAGTTCAAATTCTTAATGTTTAGTTGATTGACATACCCCACAAAAATGATAGATATTCATAAATGAGTCACCCATGTCAATCTACTTATATTCAGTTGATAAGAATGGAAGAGTGGACAGGAGGAAAAGAGTAGGATAGACTTTGAAGTGTCATCTGCCAATATCGGCCGAAAGTAGAGCCTTGTCAATTATCTTAGAATAAGTTGACAATGTTTATTTGAAAACTTTTGGTTTCAAATGCTAAATCTTTTCTTACAGTTCTTTTTAGATGAAGCTGTGAATAAATCATAGATCCCTCAATGAAGATAGATTTGTATGTGTAAAAGTGAATGCATCTTTTATTTTGATTTTTAATAATATTCAGAATGTCAAACTGACAACGAAAATTATTCTGTTATATTTATACATGACATTTCTTGAGATTGCCAAGCTTTATCAACCCTTGCATTTCCCTCAAATAATGTCGGTAATGTGGAGAGGATAACGAATCTCTTGAGGGTCAATTCTCTATTATTTATATGCGGTCATTGAGTGTTTTGAGGGTACTGTAATACATTAGAATAACATAACAGCACTTTTGTTATCACAATATCATTAAAACCCTGCAAAATTCTGAATAAAAAGAATTACGAACCAATTTAAATAATAATAATAATGATGATGATGATGATGATAATGATTAGACAATCGGCTAACGCTGATGTGAAAAACTCTCAAGGAATACTAATACTACTACTAATAATAATAGTGATAAAAAAAAGTCCATGATATGATGGATAGACTACACAAATAACCCTTGATATAGTACTGAAAAATGGATAATACAATGTCTGAAAATGTACAAAATATCCGATAAGTCATGAAATTCACCCCACAAACCATGGGAAACTGGAAAGTGGAATTAACTTCAGGGGGAAACTCTCGCAAAGGTAAAAATTCAATGTAGCATCTTCCAGGTAAACTCACTATCGCCACTTCTATATATCACTGAAATGATGACACTCAGTTATATGTAAGGGTTTTAGTGCCATATTCAATGCCACTAGTCTTGTCCAGGATTGAACTAGGATCACTGTGCCTATTTCCTACGATGATATCCATTTCACAACGAGCGCTATTCGCCTTATAGACTATACAACTACGCGGCCAGGATTTAGGATTGTAATTTGTCATTGAAAAATGCGTCATGTTGATAATAAAACAGGAGACAAGAAAAACAAGTGAAGGGATAGAACTACTAAATAAGGAAAGTATTAGAAAACTTAAGAAAAATACAATTACGAGTAATGGGAATTGTAGGAGCGGAAATCATCAAAATAAACAGAGATGAAAGAAAATAAGGAAAACACTGCCTCAGAAAATCTAGAAAACTTCTAGAAAAAGAGCTCTATATCAGAAATCCCATCAAAGAAATAAACAGCAGGACACTCCTTCTTATAAGATACTCATGGCCATTTATGAAATGACCCAAAAGACAAGGATATTTATGGCGATATACAAGGCCTTAAACCTAAGAGATTAAATAAAAAGATTATGTCTCAAGAAAAGAAAGAAAAAGAGGGCTTGCCAGCATTGAGAATTGTGCAGATGCAACAGTTCGTGAACCCAAGAAATACATAGAAAAGAGCAGAGAAAGCATAATTTCAACATCCATAAACAGCAATGTCACTATAATGACAAACAGCAAAATAACAAAAACTAGAAAACAAAATTTGGAAGAAAACAACTACATGGATATTTCAAGTGACACACAACCAAGATTGCATCTGAGATGGCATGGACGCGGCAAAGTAGGGGATACCTCAAGCGGCAATTAAATCTCTTAATAGCAAAAAAAATAATGCCATACGGACTATTATATCAAAGAGAAAATTGATAATATTCAAGAGATTAGGAAGTGCATGCTATGTGAAGACAAAGATTAAACGGTTAATCGCATAAGTGAATGCAGCAATCTACTTCAAACAGATTACAAAACTGAACACGGCAATTTGGAAACAGTGATTCTCAGGTGATTGTGAAAGTTATTAAAATTTTACCATACTCACAAAGGATAAATACACAAAGCAGAATGTTTGAGAAAATAAGACGCAGAAAATTCTCTGCGATCTAAAGATACAAACGGGTCATTCACTTCTGACTAGAGGTAAAAGATAAAACTTATCAAGTGGATTTGGCTGTTCCAGCAGACATCAGACTTAAATCTTGCCTGAGAGCTTAAAAGCTATGAAACATGAAGGTGACTGCGTTACCAGTGTAGTTGGTGCCTACAAAACAGTCCCTAGAAAGTTAAAAATAGATTGTGGCACTGGAAGATCGGCGGAAAAAACGAAACTCATACTACAGCACAGTTAAAATCAGCTAGAATACTTTGGTGTTTCCTAGAAACCAGAGGAGATTTGCTGTCTCTTCAGTGAAAAACTACCTGATAAACCTTGTGTGATAACCCGCAGATAATAAATATAATAATGATAATAATAATCACAGTCAACGAAAAAGAGAAGCTGCAGAATGGTGGACAGTGCTGTTTCGGCTGACACAAGGGGAAATTGAAAGAACGTGAAAATAAAGTGAAGTATCAGGACTATGTGAGAGAACTGGGACAACTATGGATCATGAAAGTGACGGTGATATCAGTTGTAATTTGTGCACTCGGTACAGTCGCCAAACAATAGATTAAGTGACTGGAGGACTTGAAAATAAGAGGACGAGTGGATATCATCCAAATGACGGAATAATTAAATCAGTCAGAATACTGAGAAAAGTCCTGGAGACTAGAGGAGAATTCCTCTCACTCTGACACCAATTAAAAACAATCTGCTAATGCTAGGGCGAAAAACTCAAGAACGTAAAATAATGATATTAAAAATAATTATAATAATAATAATCTCAGGGATTTAGAAAAAGTGCATTACCCAATCTGAGTAAGAATACCAGATCTAGTGGTAAAAAAATGAGAGTTATGTATCAACTATCGTTTATTTCTGTAGATCATAGATTTAATTTTTTAAAAAGTCTATAAACTCAATTAATACCTTCACTTTGCGAAGATTATTTTTAAAAAAGTGATATACATTTACATTTAAATTTATTGCAGTCTGGATTTATAGTTGAAATCTCCGCTCTATTGTTGGTGTTTAGAATACGCTCACTTTATCCCTGCAGAGGAATAGAACTCACCAAACTTAAAAAAAAAAAAAAAGGGTTTTCCTGGGTATGGACTAAACTGCATCTGATGATAAAGTTTCAGTTCAGGGATATCAGGAGTGTAGAATTTCCACTCATTGCCATCATTGTAAGGACCACTCTCAGCTGGAATGGTAGTATCAGTTAAAGTCCTAAATATGGGGCAAATTGAGTTTTGTACAAGACATTGTTATTTGGTGGAATTGTGTACAAGAAAAATTCTCAAGAAACAACAGCAGACAAAATATCAGCATTATCGTGAAATGGGCACGATTCTCTGACCACCAACATGAAATAATGCAAGACATTTTTTCAAAAAAAATATGCAAATTAGCTTTTCATAATAGGAAAAATTCGATATTTTTACGGACCTACATTACAAGCTATTTAAGAACTTGCTAGTAACGGGACGAAGTGGTTGCTGTTACGATATAAGTTTATGTATAACTGATATCTGTATTTACCAAGGTGATAAAGAGACATTGTGGCTTCAAATATACATATACATTCAGATAGAGACATGGAAAGAAAAATGAACTATCAAAAAACTACTAAAGAAAATTTTCCGTACGGAATATATATATATATATATATATATATATATATATATGTATATATATATGCAAACAGATACACACCCACACACACACACGCAAACATATATATATATATATATATATATATATATATATCATTAATGCTCTTCTATATCTTTTTTACTTGTTTATTTTCTCCGTAATATGTAAATATCAAAACAAAGCCAATTCAAAATAAATTTGAGATACCTGAATGTCAACTGTTGACATATGAACCATGTTGTTCAATTCAAAGGTTAATACGTCCTTGGGGTTTACTGAACATATTCTAAGCGCCCTATCGGTTGGGGGCTAAGTATGTCGATGTCATCTTCTACGGAGAAAGATTCCTTAAAAAATTATCCTGAATATGACACTAAATTGTATCCGGGGATGAGGTTTCAATTCTGGAGTAATGCAGAATGAGGAGTTGTAACTTCAGTGCCATTTCTGCCAGGTTCACTCTGTCCTTGCGTATAGTAGCTTTTATCGTGCCACGTATCATTCAAAAAGACTTGTTTGAAATTATCAGTATTAGTTTTAGATTGGACTAATTGAAACCATATAACCGTATGCGAATAAATGCAGGCGATTTTTTTAGATCGAAATAGTCACTATAAAACTTTATACTGAATAGTAAAGCAAGAAAACATATAACACAGTGGAAATTATTTGCATTATGTATAGTTACTGAAAACTATTATTGTTTAAAAAGTATTATTGTAGTTTTTAGTTGAAAGGCAACAGTTAGCAAATGATTAATATTAGTATTAGGAAGAAGTGAAACCATATATTGATTGACAAATTACGTATTTAGAATAGATTACGAAAGCTATATTTTTTAATTATTATTATTATCATTATCATTATTGTTATTTCTTGAGAGTTTTGCATACCATCATAGCTGATAGTGTTTCATTGAAGGGAGAGTGACAGTCATTCACCTCCAGTCTCAAGAAATCTTCTCAGTATTCTATAGATAGTCTAGAGACAATCCATAGTACAGTATTATTGTCCTCTACTTGCTAAGCTTTCGATTCCCTTTAATAAAGCTTTGGGGATTGTTCTGAGCGCACTTATAAAAATTGGTATCGTTGCTACCCTCCTTTTCTATAGATTTTTAAGTTCTCTGACAAGGTCTTGGTACAAATATCTCTTTTCGCTTTCTTTTATCCTTTATCTTAGTTTGTATATTCTTGATTCTACTTATGATCTGCCATTAATTTAATTCGTCACACTGTACGCCAGATATTTCAAATGCCACAGGCTTACACAATAAAATGATTCGTAAGATCAACATATTTCTTGCAATTGGTATCCGTGACATTGCTGAAAGCAGAGCATGAAGACGTAGCTGACATCGTCAGATTTGAATGGAGGAAATGTGCCCACACACGTGACGTTTAATAGTTATTTGCCGTAACTATATGGGATCACCGTAATTTCATAGGGCAGGCTTTCGTCACTGTGATTAGGTCCAGGGGATAGCAGATAAGTTAACCCTACTCAGAGCCAACTTGATCACTTCATAATAAATGGTGAGGCGAGGATGTGACTTGAGCTTTTAATGCAAAAAAAGAGGTTCACTTCTAGATGTCAATAACACCCCAACATGTCCATGCTTGCTTAATCCTCTGATTCTCACCAGTAAGTAAAATAACAGCAATACTGTCATCCAAAAGATTGTCAATGCTATATATATATATGAGAAATGCTTTAAACCATTCTTCCGCGTTTAGCTATATATTTACCAACCCCTCAGTTCGGGCAGGATATGACACAAGGTCAATTTTTAAGTGGAGTTTAACAGGTTTGAATTCAAAGTTTTCCTTCTCCTAGACTAGTTGCTGAAGAACCTTCTCCTAGACTAGTTGCTGAAGAAATCAGTCTGTCCTACTATTTACCCATAGCTGGAGGGAGAATAATTGGATTCATACCTTTCCCAAGGGTAGAAGTGCTACGTGAAATGCAATCAGTCTCGTCCTGGATTTGAACTCGCGTCGCCGTGTCCATTTCTTACGACGATAACCATTACACCACGGGCGTTTGGCTATGAGACGGCTAAAATTCTGGGTTGATCTACTTGACTTGACTCTCTGAGGAGTTAGTGATGCTTTGAAATTTACAAAACACCATTTCAGACCCTTGGTCTCGTCTTGAAAGATACAGATGAAGTATGTCTACCAGATATCATCAATAATGTAACAATCCATATTTGTTGGAGATTGAGACGGATTATATACATTGGCCTGATAAGTAGAGTGTTCGACAATGGTCCGGAAGACCTGGGTTCAATCCCAAGTCGATCCATACCAAAGACTCAAAAAATGGTACTTGATGCCGCCTTATTTAACACTCAGTATTATAAGGTAAAGATCAAGCGTAAAGTGGAGCAATCCATGGAATGGAGTGGCGTTCCCCTACACCATGGTGTAGTAGCTATTGGAAAGGGGAGCCTTCGGTTCACTCTAGGCAAAAGTCGCCAACTTTACTTTTTTACTATATACATTTAACCAACTACTCCACACAAGGCAAATTTCTAGTGAAATTTAAATGGTTTTAATTCAGAGTTTTCTTTCTTCTACACCGCTTGTTATCATATTTACCCAATCCCTCCGCTCGGGCAGGATATGACACAAGGTCAATTTTTAAGCGGATTTTAACAGGTTTGAATTCAGAGTTTTCCTTCTCCTAGACTAGTTGCTTCACCAAGGCTGAAGAACCCAGTCTGTCCTACTATTTACCCATAGCTGGAGGGAGAATAATTGGATTCATACATTTCCCAAGAGTATTAGTGCTATGAGAAATGCAATCAGTCTCGTCAAGGATTTGAACTCGTGTCGCCATGTCCATTTCCTACGACGATAACCATTACACCACGGGTACCTCTAGACTGCTTGTTATGCCATCGTTGAAATGTCTGCCCTGCTAGTTACCCACAGCCGGAGGGAGAATAGTTTGATTCATGAGTTTCTCAAGTGTTTTAGCCCTACAAGAAATGCAAATAACCATGCCAAGGATTTGAACTTGGATCACAGTGTCTATTTCTTCTGAGGGTAACCAATACTGTACGAAGCCTTCTTGATTTATCGAAGCACCCACTAAATTCGAAAAATGTTATACAATGTCAATAAGTAAGCACTTATGGTGATAACATTACATGTTCGCCGACAAATGCCACAATCCGGGGTAGGAAGTAAGTGAACTGACACGACAGTTCGGATTGCTAGCAGCATATATTTCAGCAAATATCAATTTTGACTAATTTCTTTCATCTTGAAAAATCTTTTTTTGCATTTTGTTGCTTAAATATCTTTGGCTAAATCTGGAAATTTACAGTCCAAGGGAGGGAATGTTTCAATGAATGAATGAGGTAATATTTATTTTTAAGGCAAAATTACTAGTTTCTGAGTGATGATAACCATCTTTTCCATACATATCAAGTCTTTAAGGAACGATAAAAAAAAATAAAGACTGGTTCAATAAGCACTTTCAGGCAAATCTAAAAAAATCGTGATGAGGCGGGAATGAGTTGGCAGCCTTGCGTTTCGCATTCTTAAGTATTTCTGTGATCATAGCAGCCATCGTAGTCAAACACACACACACACACGCAAACTCTTTCTCTCTCTCTCTCTCTCTCTCTCTCTCTCTCTCTCTCTCTCTAGCTTTTCACGTTTTCCGAGGATTCGAAGCAGTGTGGATATAGCAATCCAAAAAAGACACACCCAATATTGGTTGATGATATTGTACTGGGAGCGATTCGATATAGTCGCCAAGATTATTTACCTATTGCCAAGAATTACAAGGACAAATCGAGGACTTTGATGCAAGTTCCACAGATGCGTTCTTTTATTACCGTTAAACTGACAATTGATTCAGGCAAATTACTGAATTTGGCATCTGCCTGCAAGGGTGTGGATATGATAATTAGTTCTTCAGGGACATTATTAGACGAAAGAGTATTGTTGTCAGTGTGAACCAAATGAGATGTAGGGTTCATGGAATCCAATTTAAAAATTCAATTATGTTAAAGTCCACAACGGCAACAATACGATTGATGAAAGTACGTAGAATTTTTTCTTTCAACCCTCTTGCCCACCAAATGAGCCAAAGAAAAGGATAGAAAAAATTCATGGAATTTTGCGATTTACAAAATATGACAAATTAAGTTTTAAAAGTTTGAGCTTTATTATTTTTATTATTATTATTATTATTATTATTATTATTATTATTATTATTATTATTATTTACTCATTAGAGTTTTTCACATAAGCTTTAGCTGATGGTTTTTCACTGGAGTTTGAGTGACAGCAAGTCTCTTCATGTCTCCAGGACTTTTCTCGGTATTCTGGCCGTTCTCAATAATGTAGTAGTTTGGATAGTCTCCACTCGTCCGCCAACTTCCAAGTCCTCAAGTCCGTTTAGTAATTCTTTAGTTACTGCTCCAAACGCACCAATTACAATTGGTATAATTGTCACATGCATGTTCCATTGTTTTTTCAATTCTCTAGCAAGGTCGAGGAACTTATCCGTTTTTTCACATTCTTTCAGTTTTATACTGTGGTCAACCGGGACAGCAAAGTCGACAGTTTTGCAAGTTCTCTTCCTTTTGTTGATTATTAACAGGTCTGGTCTTCTGGCCAAGATTATTATTATTATTATTGTTGTTGTTGTTGTTGTTTACTCCTTTAGAGTTTTTCACATCAGTGTTAGCTGATAGTTTCTCACTGGAGTTTGAGTGACAGCAAGTCTCCTCAAGTCTCCAGGACTCGTCTCGGGATTCTGGCCGTTCTTAGCAATGCTGTCGTTTGGATAGTCTCTACCCGTCCTCCAAATTCCAAGTTTTCCAGGCCTTTTAATAATCTTGTAGTTTTTGTACCTAAGGCACCAATCACAATTAGCACAATCGTTACTTTCATGTTCCACAGTTTTTTCAATTCTCTAGCAAGGTCGAGGTACTTATCTTTCTTTTCACTTTCCTTCAGATTTATTCTGTTGTCCGCCGGGACAGCAAAGTCAACAATTTTGCAGATTCTCTTTTTTCGTTGATTATTATGAGGTCTGGTCTTCTGCCCGGGATTAGGTGATCCGTTTGTATATTAAAGTCCCATAGGAGTTTATGCGAGACATTTTCTAGGACAGGTGCTGGGTTGTGCATATACCATTTGTTTGTATGGTCGAATTGAAATTTCCTGCACATTTCCCTGTGGATCACCTTGCCGACCCACTCGTGTCTCGCCTGATACTCCTTCTGTGCTAATTTGCTGCATTCGCTTACCACACAATTTACATTGGCTATTTCATTGCGTCTTATCTATTCTCGCTTTGATATGATTGGTTCTTACGGCGTAGTCTTGTGCTGCTATTAGGAGGGATTCCGTTTCTCTCTTAAAGTTTTCTTTTTCTTCGCCAGGTCCAGGTTTTCTGGTGTGAGATGTTCTTTATTAGACGTTTAAAGCGGCCATAGTGTTGTTTTCCTTCCCATTTTTGTTTCTTAGTTGTTGTCACTCTTTCGTCTATCGTGTTGTCGGTATCGTTTCTGATCGTTGTAATTAGTCCTCGTTCGTGTTTTTCTATGTAGTCTTCGAGCCTTTGTATGGATGCGTAAACGATGTCTTCGATGCTGGCAAGTCCTCTTCCTCCTTCTTTTCTAGATACATATAGTCTGTCAACGTCGTCTCTGGGGTGTAATGCCTTATGCAGAGTCATTAGTTTTCTTGTTCTTTGGTCCATTTGTTCCTCTCTGGTCCACTTGAGAAAGGGTCCCGAATATGTAACGAGGGGCACAACCCAGGTATTTATTCCTTTGATGAGGCTTCTGCAGGAGAGCTTTGTTTCGAGCAGTTTTCGCGTTATCCTGAGATATTATTTTCGGATCGTGTCTTTCATTTGCACTTGTTTGATGGCGTCACCCTCCAAGATGCCTAAGTATTTGTAGGTTTCCTTTTCTTCGAGCGTTCTAATTCTGTCTTGATTTGGTAGTTCGATTCCGTCAGTTGTATGTCGTTTGCCACTTTTCATGACGAGCATGGCACATTTTTCTATGCCAAATTGAATTCCTATGTCCTGACTGTATATTCTAACGGCGTGTTTGAAAGTTTCCAATTCTTTTTCATTTTTTGTAAATAATTTAATGTCATCCATGTACATTAGGTGGTTGATCTTCTCTTGTGATCTGCTGAGTGTGTATGCGGCTGCGCATCTTCTGTGAATGCGGTTCAGTGGCATCATGTCTATTATGAATAGTAAGGGTGATAATGCATCTACTTGGAAAATGCCTCTTTGGATCTTTGTTTCAGCTATGCTTCTTCCTCCTGCTGTCAGGTCCACTCTCAAGGTTTTCATGGTCCGTTCAATGAAGTTTATGACTTCATGTGATATTTTGTACATTTTGAAACAGTGTAGCATCCAGGTTTGTGGGACCATATCATATGCCCTTTTGTTGTCAATTCAGGCCACGTTAGTTTTTTCCGTCTTGTCTTGCTCTCATTTAGGACGTGATGACCTATGAAGAGTAATTCCGCTGTGCCTCTGGATCCCTTGCGGCATCCTTTCTGTTCGTCAGGGAACAATCCGCGGCTTAATATTAATACTTAATATTATGGAGCTTATAATCAATTTTCGCTTTTAAGCAATTGATCTTTAATGGCATTACTTTGTGATTTTATTAAAAAGATTCACTTTCTCAGTTTAGGTTTTCTTTTCGTAGACATATCCATGTTTTCTCGCGTGCAATTTCGTGCTTGAATTATTAACAGCTTTGTTTTTGTTCACATTCTTTTGCTATCTGTTTATATGTTGACATTGCTGTTACTCACTGCCGTAATAATCCTTTATTTGCCCTTTTTTTAATTTACGCGGTGCATTCAATAAGTTTCCAGACTTATTTTGTACAGGCATATAAAATTGTCGTGACAACATGATCGTGAACTATCGAAAACAGAGGTTGCACCAGACCAGACAAGTCGCATGATCCACAGACGATACGTTGTCCCGTGTAGTTTTCGATTTGTATCTAACAAACCTGTAACTGACCACCCGGAAGACTTCCACATCAATGGGAGGAGGAAAGTGTCTTGCGATTCGGAACAAAATAAAGAAAAGCGAGAGAAAGAACGAAAAAAAAAGGTGCATTGTATCCAACGAAGCTGAATACATCTGGGGTCTCCACAGTAAATGAGTTATATATATATATATATATATATATATATATATATATATATATATATAGTGCATTTAATAAGTTACCAGACCTTTTTGTACAGGCATTTAAAATTGTTTCAGACTCTGGAAAATTTCAGTATGTTATTGCTATACATCTTATGAGATGACTGACCAATTTTTATGATTTCAGGTTCAAATCAACAGCTACAGCAGCAATTGGAATACACCCTACTAAAGCCTGATTGTTACAGCTGGTGAATTTCAAAAATGCAATCTGGACGTGAAGACATTTTAGAAGAACTATATGGAAATAAAATTCTGTTTTAAACTTGGAAAAATGCCAAAGAAACGTAAAGAATGCTTCAGACTTCTTTTGAACCATCTTGCATGAATCGAGCATCGGTTTTTGCGTGGCATAAGAGATTCAAGGAAGACAGGGAGCCTGTGAGGGATGATGAGAGGTGTGGGAGGAGTAAGGAAGTCAATACACCAGAGTTGACTGGCCAAAGGGTTAGTGTTAGAGTTACTATGATGAGGTTTTAAGGGAGTTCAGGAAGAGATTCCTAGGGAAGAGGCCAGCACTATTCAAGTCAGGTCAGTGGCATTTCTACCAGGACAATGCACCAGTCCACAACTCCATTCTTGTCACAGACTCTTTGACCAAGATGGGCATTAAAACATGCCCATACGAAAAAAGACTGGAAAGTTATGTAAGGGTCCTCGTATTCGTGTAATTTGTGCATTGATGAATCTACGCAATCCACAATGGTGGTTATTTCTCACCTCCTACTTTTCTTGACACGTAGACACTGTTTATATCATCTCTTGGGTATAAGGCATTGTGGATAGTCATCAATTTTCTAATTCTTCGGTTATTTTTCCCTTTTCATCTCAAGAATAGTATATAGTACTTTATAAAGTTTACTACCCAGATGTTTATTCCTTTGATGAGATTTCTTCAGCTGAGCTAGGTATCAAGGAGTATTTTTGTTATTCTGAGACACATTTTTCGTATTTCATCTCCTATTTTTATGGTGTCTGCTTCCTATAGTATTGTTTGGTTTGGTTTCTTTGTTTAATTGCATATCTAGGTTATTTAATGTAGGTTATTTTGTATATTTTCAGATATTCTATTACCTATGTTTTCAGGATCATATCATAGGCTTTTAAATAGTAAATCCATGTCATGACAACATATTCCCCATTTGTTTTGACCACCTTGAGGATCTTCTGATGTACATAGAGTAGGTTATCTTTTCATCTTGTTCCTTTGCAACATCTTTTCTGTTCTACTGGAAATTTTCCGCGGCTAGTGAGTAATTGATTTCTTTTCTGATTCTGTGCGGTTAGGAATTTGTCTTCTGTTCGGGTTCCTTAAAGGGATACCAGATTTATCACTGACTAGTTTTTCGCCTGCATAAATTAGCTTGGTTTGTTCGGTGATATTGTCAGTTGAGATATTTTTAATAATTTAGTGACCTTTTCGATATCTAACTTGTCTTTATCCAATACTGATTTCTTTAGGAATGTTAAGAAAGCGTACTTTTCGCTCAAGTTTTTTTTTTATTAACACTACAGTTTTTTTCTGTTTTCGTATGTTAATCATATTTATCAACCCCTCCGCTCGGGCAGGATATGACACAAGGTCAATTTTTAAGCGGAGTTTAACAGGTTTGAATTCAGAGTTTTCCTTCGCCAAGACTAGTTGCCTCACCAAGGCTGAAGAACCTAGTCTGCCCTACTATTTACCCATAGCTGGAGGGGGAATTA
This sequence comes from Sepioteuthis lessoniana, assembly GCA_963585895.1. Classification (NCBI taxonomy): domain Eukaryota; kingdom Metazoa; phylum Mollusca; class Cephalopoda; order Myopsida; family Loliginidae; genus Sepioteuthis; species Sepioteuthis lessoniana. The sequence continues at coordinate 170,635 of CAUZXS010004896.1, forward strand.
TTGGATTCATACCTTTCCCAAGGGTATTAGCGCTTTGTGAAATGCAATCAGTCTCGTCAAGGATTTGAACTCGTGTCGCCGTGTCTAATTCCTACGACGATAACTATTACACCACGGGCACATCCAGTTTTCGTATGTTAACATTGATGTTGCAAGCTGGGTTCAGTGATGTTTTCGTTTTCAACATTCTATCTTTCGACTCCTGTAGGTGACCCTTCTTGAGCATATTATTAACGACTTACCAGTCCACATATTTCTTGCCATTCGAGCTCATAAAACGAGCCTTTCTTTAAAATAAACTTCGCTTGGTCGACAGGTTTTAGGATTGTTGTATTAAATGTTAGCGGATTCTGACGAGAACTCCAACATACTATGCTATTTTTATGTTCGGTTTTAAGATAATTCGATTACATTTTGGTTGTCTTATGTAGTCTATAATTCTTGGGTGTCGTCATAGGAAATGGACACGGCGACACGAGTTCAAATCCTGGCCGATACTGACTGCATTTGACAAAGCACTCATACCCTTGGGAAAGGTATGAATCCAATTATTCTCCCTCCAGCTATAGGTAAATAGTAGCGTAGACTAGATTCTTCAGCCTTCGCGAGGCAACTAGTCTAGGAGAAGGAAAACTCTGAATTCAAACCTGTTAAACTCTGTTTAAAAATTGACTTTGTATCATATCCTCCCCGAGCGGAGGGGTTGGTAAATATGATAATTCTTTGGTGTCTGTCAGATGCATTTATAAAATGCCGACAGGACCCCCCACTTGGGTATTAAGGGAGCACCTGCCTATCATCATAGACAGATCTGTCATCTGGGTCCCATGTTGGTTTGGATTTGCATTTGGTTTTGGGTTTGTCATTTCTCATGAGTATTATACAGGGTCTATACCACACCCAGCTGTTTATTATTTGTGCCTCTGTTACAGATGTGATCTAGTATACTTTCAAGGAAAAAGGCACTTCAGTGGGTGGCAAAAAATGTCACCCTTACGCTTTTGAACCTAATTTTTAACATGTAAGTTAGCGAATGCTTTTTTTATTTCAATAAAATTTACGGTTTTAATTTTATATACGTAATTCTTCTAATATTTTTACTTCTCATTCCGCATTTTTATAGTCGGCAATGTTGATAACTTATTCCCATTTGACTTTTTCGGCTGATCATTTTTATCGCCGTCAGATTATGTTTTTAGTATTACAGCAAATGTTTTAATTGATTTTACAATAATTTCAACAAATGTCGTATGGGGGAGATAATCTCACTTCTTTTTTGAAGGAATTTAAATTTTAACGAGTCTTTAGAAATCCCGAAATTTTCGGTATTTCTTTATAAATTTCTTAAAAACAAAGTCAAAATGTAAAATTGATATGGTAAGATATGTTTTTTAATGGCATATCAAATGTTGGGGTTATCTAAAGTCAAAGTCATCCTTATCTTTTAAGTGGTAATTAAAAAATCATTATATTCGCTCAATGCGAGTTTTTCACTCGTGTGAGATAGGAATTAAAAACAAGACAATTGAATTAAAAAATAAAAGAAAATGGGGATGGGTTGAGCGGACATTACCGAATTAAAAAAGGTGAGTTATAAAAATATCGGAGGTTAATGAATGTTGGAGAATAAATGCAACGTAATAAAATTACTCGAAGTATGGTATCACGACACCATAACAAAAAAGAAACAAAACTGTGATTTTGAGCAGAAAAATCTAATTTTTGATTGCCGAAACCATAAAATCAACAACGAAGAATCCACAAAAGTCTTTTTAGAAAATTCAATGAAAATCTTCCAAAAACTGCTTTAGTAAATCGCCCCTTTCTTTGTGGATGAAGAATTGCTCAAATCATTGTTCCATCACATTTAACTCTAGGAAAACATTTTTTTTTGTTCTTTTTTCCTTCAAGCAAACGCTTCCAATTGAGAATCAGAACAACTGAATCTTCAACTAAATCAGTCGAGCGTTATCTTGACACTGATTGCTTTGTTTATATAGTCTGTCCGCTTTACTTTCATTCGAAGAGATCAGTAAATAAAAATGATAAATTTTCTCCTAGGTTAAATTCTAACTGCAGCCAAACGACAGCAGACATAAGACTGGATTTAGTATGTAATTTAGGTGAGAATATCTCGAAAGAGTTGAAATGATATGTCCCCATTTCTTAGTCTGTGACTGCTAAGTCATTCTCACTGTTATATATATATATATATATATATACATGTGTGTGTGTGTGTGTGTGTGTGTGTGTGTGTGTGTGTGTGTATATATACGAGGGGCATACGATGAGTTTCTAAACTTTTTTCGTATGGGCACTTTTATTGATAGTACACACATGAAACTCTAGTCCCCTTCGAAGTAATCTCTTCCGGCGGCAATGCACTTGTTGTACTGTTCCAACAACTTCTGGGAGGCCCCATGGAAGTCCTCTTGTGTGAGTGTGTCAATGACTTTCGTCACAGCCACTTTCATCTCCTCAATTGTCTCATAACGACAGTCTGTGAGCTTAGGGAATAAGTAAAAGTCAGAGGGAGTAAGGTCTGGACTATAGGGATGGTCAGGAAATGTCTTGATGCCCATCTTGGTCAAATAGTCTTCCACAAAGATGGAGTTGTGGACTGGTGCATTGTTCTGGTGGAAATGCCACTGACCCGATTCGAATAGTACTGGCCTCTTCCCTAGGAATCTCTTCCTGAAGTCCCTTAAAACATAGTAACCCTAACCCTAATACTAACCCTTTGGCCAATCAACTCTGGTGCATTGACTTCCTTACTCCTCCCACACCTCTCATCATCCATCACAGACATCCTGCCTTCCTTGAATCTCTTATGCCACTCAAAAACCGATGCTCGATTGAATGCAAGATGCTACAAAAGCAGTCTGAAGCATTCTTTACGTTTCCCTGACATTTGTTCAAAGTCTAAAACAGAATCTTATTGCATATCGTTCTTCTAAAGTGTCCTCACGTCCAAATTGCATTTTTGAAATTCACTAGCGGTGACAATCAGGCTTTAGTAGGGTGTATTCCAATTGCTGCTGTAGCTGTTGATTTGAACCTGAAATCATAAAAATTGGTCAGTCATCTCATAAGATGTATAACAATAACATACTGAAGTTTCAAGAGTCTCAGACTATTCTAAATGCCTTTACAAAAAAAGTCTTGAAACTTATTGAATACACCATGTGTGTGTGTGTGTGTGTGTGTGTGTGTGTGCGCGAATGTGTGTGTGTGTGTGTGTGTGTTATTGCTGTTTTCAGGTTGCTGTATCTAATGAGTTGTCGATATTTCGGATAGATTAAAGATTTTAAAAAGTCAGGACTTTTGCTGCCAAAAAACAAATTAGCAATTTCACTAAGATATTTAAAATTCTATATTGATTCGAAATATTTGTAAACTAATGTGCAACAAAGCATAAAGAATATTTAAGAATACTTAGAATTTAATGATATAATCTTTGAAAAGTCATCTTTGGAATTTTTGAGTGTAAGCAACTTCGACAAATGAAACTGAAAAAAATGCTGGCTTAAGGGAAAATAATATCAATATAACGAAACATGGTTGGTTGGTTTTTCAGAAATCTCGCATTTATTGGGGTATTTAATGCCGAAGTCAATGATTTTTATAGCAATTATTTTGTTTCACGAAACTGTTCTAATTTGATTATAATCGTTCGTACAAAGAAAATAAGACTTTAGCAAAAATAATTCGCACAATGTTGTATGGTCTCATGTAACTCTATTTAATAAAGATAATTCGCAAGCAATTGAATGGTTCTAAGTAACTATTACTAAAATAATAATAATAATAATAATTATCATTATTATTATTATTATTGTTGTTGTTGTTGTTGTTGCTGTTGTTGTTGTAACGGATCACCTTATTTCGACCAGAAAACTAGACCTTATAATAATCAGCAAGAAAAAAAAAACTTGCCGAATTGTGAACTTTGCTGCCCCTGATTACTACTAAATGAAATTGAAAGAAAGCGAAAATCAGGATATTTACCTGGACCTGGCTAGGGTATTGAAAAAAACTGTGGAACATGAAAGTGACGGAGAAACGAAATGTAATTGGTTTTAATGAAGGTGATGGTGAAAGAAGGAGGATTAAAAAGATCAAGATAAAACTATACAGACAAAGTAGGACATTCCAAAACAACGAAAGAAATTCCATCAGCAAGTAGAAAGAGAATGAAGAAAACATACCAACAATCGGATGACAAGGAAAGAAACAATTTTGATGCAAAATATGGCAACGAAGAGAATATAACAAAAGAGCTGAATGGATAAGCAACATGGGAAAGGAATTATTACTCAAAGGAGTGACGGCAGAAAATACACCTCGATTCATTCTGAGCAACACTCAAAAAAGTACCAAACTGCTACTTGACAGGGCATGATGCCATACATGGATACTGTTTTATAAAATTCACTGCCATCCATGATAGCCTGGCTATAGAAATGAATACTTACAAGAAACAGACATACCCAATTAGACAACCGAAGAAAAAAACTATCCAGATCCTATAAAACCCCGCAAAAGGAACCGCCCCTAACAACTACAGAAGTATAAACTACCTATCGATGAAGTGGTCAATAGTAATGGCAAAAATAAGGGAGGAGATTTACTATTCGTTCATAAGCCGCTAACTGTTCCCCAATGGACAGAAAGGATGCCGAGAGAGAACCAGAATAACAAGAGAGCTGCTCTACATTGTTCAACACATCATCAAGAAAAACAAAACGCGACAGAAAAATCTAGCGATAGTGTAGATTGGGGGGCAAAAAGGCATATATGGTCCGGCAAAGCCAGATAAACGACTGTCTCAAAATGTCCAAAATATCCGGCGAAGTCATAAAGTTTATCAAGAAAACCAAGAAAAACTGGAAAGTCAAACTGACAGCTGAAGTAAAAAGCTTAGCAGAGATGTTAATCCAGAGAAGAATCTTCCGAGGAATTGAGCTATCACCTTTACTATTTGTAATAGCGATGATGCCGCTGAGTCACATATTTAGGAAATGCAAAGGTGGATAAAAACAAATGTCATAAATCACTAGAAAAAATCAACCATCTAATATCGGTAGACGTCATCAAACATTCTTATAATGAAAAGCTCAAAACGACAATTGACAGAAGGAACAGAACAACTAAATCAAGAAAAAATCAGAACGCCTGGAGAAAAGGAAACTTACCAATACTTGGGAATATTGGAAGCAGACACAATCAGATAAGCGGGGATGAAATCAAAAAATGTAAAAGATATCCCATCAGAACGAGAAAACAACTCAAAACCAAACTACATAGCAGAAATCACCCCAAAGGGATAAACACCGAGGCTGTACCCCTTGTAAGATACTTAAGATAATCGAGAGATGAACTTCAAAAAAATGGACCAGGGAAGACTCGGGATAGTGCATAAGGTTTTACATCCCTGAAATGACGTAGACAGACTGTATGCGTCAAGAAAAGAAGAAAGAGGACTCATCAGTATACAAAATAGCATCGATACATCGATAGATCGACTAGAAGACAACATAAAAAGTACGGAGAAAGAATGATTACAGTGATCAGAAAAAAATATAGATAATACAAATAGCAACAGTACAAAAAAATCCGAAAACAAAAATGGGAAGAAAAACAACTGTATGTACATTTCAAGCGACAAACAATAGGCATCTCATACAAGGAAATTTGGAAGTCGCTAAGAAAAGGAAATTTAGAAAGAGAGACTGAAACTCTTCTGGTTGCAGCACATAACAACGCCATAAGGACTACGTAAAAGCATGAATAGACAAGATGAAACAAGATACCAAATGTATATTATGTGGTTACAGTGAATAAACAAACAATCAAATAATAAGCAAATGCAGAAAATCAGCGCAAAAAAGAGTATAGGACACGATTTGGTCGAAAAGGTGATCCACTGGGAATTGTGCAAATTTGACCATACGAATATATGGTACATACACAACCTAGAAACTATCGTAGAAAATCGGACGCGCAAAATTCTCTGGGATTTTGTGATACAAATGGATCACATAATCACATCCCTACTACCGGATTTGGGGATAGTCAATAAAGAAAAGAGAACCTGCCGAATAATGGACTTTGCTGTTCCGGCTGACCTCAGGGTAATACTGAAAAAATAAGAGAAAAGAAAAAAGTATCTAGAATTTGCAAGATACTAAAAAAATGGAACATGAAATTGACGGTGATACCAACTGTAATTGGTGCGTCCGGTACAATTACCAAAGGTTGGTTTCAAGAACTATAGGATTTGGAAATATGAACACGAGTAGTGACAATCCAAACTACAGCATTTTTAATGTCTGTCAGAATACTGAGAAGAGTCCTGGAGACTTGAGGAGACTTGCTGTCACTCGTACTCCAGTGATAAACCATTTGCTAATACTGGTGTGAAAAACTCTCAAACGAGAAATAATAATAATAATAATAATAAAAATAATAATAATAATAATAATAATAATAATAATAAGAAGAAGAAGAAGAAGAAGAAGAAGTTGCAAAATTGTAGATTTTGCCGCCCCACCTCACCACAGAATAAAACTGAAAGAAAGTGTAAAGAAGGATAGGTATCTCGACCTTGATAGGGAATTTTTTTAAATATGGAAAATGAACATGATTATACCAATCGTGATTGGTGCATTCGGTACAGTAACTAAAGGACTGTAAAGTGACTGGAGAACTTGGAAGTTGGAGGACGAGAGGAGACCATTAAAACTACAGCATTCTTGAGAACGGCCAGAATACTGAGAAGAGTCCTGGAGACTTGGGGAGACTTGCTGTTACTAAATCTTCAGTGAAAGACCATCAGCTAACGATGATGTGAAAAACTCTAAAGGAGTAAATAATAATAATCTTCACTGAGCTTTTCTTAAGAACAGGCAATATTACTGTTTTCACAACAAATGTTGTTCAAAATAATTTCAATATTATCTGAAAATAACATCAAGAATGCATCGATAAAACCTAACATGTACTCCCACTGCGAGCCAGTGTCGACCTGAGAATAATCTTAAGGTTTGCGTAATTTAAAATTCCCCAGAGCTCCTAAGCTTGATAGAGTTAACTGTAATATCCAATCTGGTTTTCAACACTACATACAGGGTGGCCCAAAAAATAACAGAACCCATATATATTTTTGATTGAAATTCATAGATTTAATTCTAGCCTTTTATTATTTTTTTTTCAGGATACGAAGTAGATTCCGTGTATGAAAAATTGGGACCATCGTATTCACCAACATGTCCTGGTCTACCAAAGGAAAAGAATTGGAATTATTTAGCTTTATTTTTGTAGAAGTAATAAAAAAGTTTATAGGTTCTGGGGGGGTTTTGGGGGGAGGGGTCACCCTATATATATATATATATGTGTGTGTGTGTGTGTGTGTGTGTGTGTGTTCTTGAGTGTGCATGGGTACTTGAGAAAAATTAGACCAGATGGACCGAGAACAGTCGGAAAACTCTGGTACTCAGATTCTCAAAAGAGAAAGATGACAAGACTCCTATTGTTAAAGGTCGAACAATCGATCTCATATTGCAGAGTCAGAAAGGTAGAAAGAAAAAACAAAATCTTACATGTACTAACCAAATGTCCGCTATCAAAACACCTCGTCTCCTGAATCTTAAGTGTTATGACTTCATGCTCTCATTAAATGTGATCACTTTCTTTTTAATTCATTCTTTTCTAACGATTTTTAACAATACTTAAATGAGTTTTTGAATATATACTTTCAGGAGCCGAGATTACCGTAACGTATATCGTCGTAGAAAATGTAATCGGTGATACGAGTTCAAATCATGCTCATGACAACTTGCGTTTTACTTCCCACAAATGTCCTTTGAGAAATTTATTAATTCGTCTGTACACACCTGATCAAGCAATAGGTAAACAGTTGGGCAGACAAGTTTCTTTAATTTTCATAGGGAAATTAGTCAAGAAGGAAACCTGAATTAAAACCAGCTGTGGAGTGTTCAAGCAAATACGTTCGTGCAAAAAATAAAAAAATAAAGATTTTTGTTTTTAGATTGGTTGACATAAAAAGATTAAGAAAAAATCGTATCCAACAGTGCGAGGGTTACAACAAAACGTAGAATACTTTGTGAAATAATTTGACGTATTTTATTTAAGTTGTTAACATTTTTATTTTATATATAGCCCAGTCGGCTGGGACTGCAGGATATTGTCGCTTACTGAAGCGCTTGACAAACAACGAAAAACTCGTAGATATGTAAAAGTATAATTTATATCTTTATTCTTCGACGTCGACGTTTGTGTGAAGTAGGAATACAGTCAGAGAGAGTTTGCACATATCTTTCTTTTGTGACGGGGACGCTTTTGTGTGAAATAGAACGACAGCCTGAGAACACACACGGAAGAGCTGGTAGGTTTGCTTAGGTGACCAGCGGATCTCTCCCTTCAGTCCAAAATTACATACCTTATATTATCTTTCATGTTCCTCGTATTTTCGGTTTATGGCTGGTTATCGGAACTTACTTCCGTTTTTTTTTCAGGTAATTTGTTAATCTTATCTGCGAACGGAAATGTCTCTTACTCTATCCATAGGTAATAAATTATATTCTTCGCCATCCTCCTTTATTTTTATTTTTCCTGTGAAACCACTTTGTTGATGTTATCTTGCAACCGCATTGAATCGGCTGAGTTCATCCACGTCGCCAGCTAAGTCAGTACATTTCAATATGCCGAATGTATTTCTACACAGTCTTGGAGAAGACAATAAGCCGTTGGATGGTGAAACTTCAGACTTGGATTTTTGAGGAATGTGGAGTGCCTCTTCATTGCCATGATATGGTGTAACTCCAGACTTGTATTTTTGAGGAATGTGGAGTGCCTCTTCATTGCCATTGTATGGTGTAACTCCAGACTTGGATTTTTGAGGAATGTGGAGCGCCTCTTCATTGCCATTATATGGTGAAACTCCAGACTTGTATTTTTGAGGAATGTGGAGTGCCTCTTCATTGCCATTATTCCTAGATCCAAACTGATCTCGAATGGTAATACATGTTAGAGACCCGTCTATGGGTCAAATAGAACTATTCAATCATTACCCAGACTTGAGAACATGTAACTTCGTACAAACAAATAATGAATACTAAATGGAATTATTGGTATTAAACAGCAATACTTAAATGATTTAAATGTGTGCAAACAATAAACAGAAATGCTTGATACCATCTAATTTGTGAAATAAATATGCTCAGGCTCGTTGAAAAAATGTTAACAAGAAACTATTCGTTTACAAGCTATATATATATATATATATGTGTGTGTGTGTGTGTGTGTGCCAGTAGGATTTCGTATTAGATAACCTACAAGGCTTGAAATGCTTTATAAATACCAACACTAATAATTTCCTGGTATCTGTTAGTGTTGAACGCATTTTTTATTAACTAAATTATCAAATACGATTTTGAATTCTTAGCTATTATTTGCATATTGGCTTTTTCTTTTGTCTTGACCTTTTTCTCATATCTTATATTATGCTTTTTCAATGTTCACCTGCACTGTCGTTTTTTCGTTCCCATGGTCTTGTTTGTTGGTGTAACCCCAGCTGTCTTAGTTCTTCTTAGCTAAAATAACAACAATACGAACACCATTCTTATGTGCAGCTTTTTTTATTTTATTTCAACCATTTTACCAGTACGACCTTTCCGAGGGGACGAGAGCACAGTTGGAACATAACCGTTCAGTTTACAATTTCATCAGCAACAGACGAATCAAATCCCATTGTCATCTGATTAGGAAACGTCTTAACCAATCACCACCATTACAGAAGACTGTTGTAATGGGAATATTATTTGTGGATTATTTTTTCCTTCCTTCTTTACATTCTTTCGTATGCTCTTCCTTTTTTTTTCCTTCTCACCTTAATACATTTTTCCTTAATCCTATTTTGTTATTTTACACTACTTTCTTCTTTTTTCTTCTTCTTTCCTTCCTCTTCTCCGTTTTCTTTTCTTTACAATCTACCTTCTGGAACAGGAGCAATCCATGTTGGGTAGGTGAGAAAACAATATTGGCTAGGTTCCTGGGTGCATTCTACCGAGTCAATACCTATTTAGCAGGGTTGAGTTTATCGCTTGGCAACTGAGGTGTTCTAAAAGGAAATAATAAGGAGATCAAGCAATCAAGCATATTTGTGACGGCTATGCATGGTTCTCGATTCTTGCACGCCCGCTTTCACTACAAAATGGAGGAAAGTACGATTAATAGATCATTCTTTACTACTTCTTTTTTTCCTTAGCCTTGATTTATTTGTTTATTTCCTTCCTTGATTCTCATTACATTTACTCTTCCTTCGTTCCTGTTTTTGGTCATTTCTTCCTTCCTCCATTCCTTCCTTCCTTCTTTTCTTTCGTATTTCTTTCATTCATTCTTTTATTGGTCCTTACTTTTGCAAAACTGTGGGACACCAGTCTTCTTTGCGGATTTCATTTCAAAGCATTCATTATTCAACATTCCAAGACATTGTTTAACGTATGTTTGCTATATACAGGTTCTTATGTGTTTCTTTTTCAAAATACTCGTGCAGATTCTATTCAATTATCGCCCAGTCGGCTGGGGCTGTAGAATACACCGACTGCTACTCTGCAGTGGGGTGAGACCCCCCCACCAAAAAAAAACGAGTTTCTTGGGTATGACACCAAACAATCTGATGGTGAGGTTCCAGTAATGCTACAGCTTTAGTGAATGCACCGTACGCTCCCAGGTTCACTCTGGCCCGGAGTGGTAGTACCCGATAGAGTCCAATCTATGCGTTAAATAGAACGAAACTGCAGACTTTTTCTAAACTGAATTGCTTGAAATTGGACTTTTTTGACATTTAAACCGCGTAAGCTGAATTTTTTGAATTACAACTGTTTGATTAAACTGAATGGCTTGAAATAGTAATTTACGAAGCTCTTTGCTTCGATGTGGCACAAGGCCGAATGAATGGGGCGCCCAAAATGGCTTGAAATAGAAATATTTTGTCAATCAAACTGTGTATTTATAGTAAGTAAAGTTGGTGGTCTTAGTCGAGGGTAACTCGAAGGTTCCATTTTTAATAGCCAGTACACGGAGGTGTATGGGAGGACGCTACTCCATTCTCAGGATTGCTCCACTTTACCCTTGATCCTTACCATATAATGCCGAGGGCTAAGCAAGGCAGCATCAAGTAACATATTTTCTAGTCCTTGGTATGACCCGACCTGGGACTGAACCACTAGCGAACACTACTCATTAGGTCAATGGTCTGATGTACTTATACTGAATCGTTTGGAATAGAATTATTTGTATAAAATGGATTTGGCATTAAATAACCAACAAATGTTGATATGCCATAAAATCCAAATGAACAAACAATCTATACAATTATTTCATACATTTATGTTGTTGAGTGTAAAGTTTTGCTTAGTTAGAGTACACAGGCGCCATGGTGCTAAGGTATAAGCGTTGATTAATTTGTCGCTAATCTAAGTTCACCTAGTTGGCTTTGACTATAGAATAGGCCGACTACATCACTGAAGAGGTGTAAAATTCCTGCAAAAAAATATCATGAGTTTGGTAGAAAACTGAATCTGATGTTCCAGCTCCAGTCAGAGAGCTTTGGAGAGTATAGAATACCCCTTCATTGCCATTACTCCCAGATCCACTCTGACAAAACCTGGTAATAAATTTTATGGTCCCATTTGTGAGTCATATATAACAGGTCATTTGTTTACTGTGTATCATAATTGGTAGTTTTTGGGAGCCATAAAACTGTTTTAAATTCATCTTTATTGCATAGGAATACTTGATAAACCGAATTACTAATGGTAATTAGCAACATCTGAAACTATTTTACCATGTCTAAACAAATCATTAATATTAAATAGAATTATTAGTGCTAGTTCGAAATACTTGAAACCTTTAACCACTTTCAAACGAAAGATTAATAGGAAATAAGATTATCAGTGTTTGATATGAATATTTGTAATCATTGTGTGTAAACAAATGAGGTCTAAAAACTATTTAAAAAAATAAAGTTATCTCAAAATCAATTCTCTTACAAATCATATATATATATATATGTGTGTGTGTGTGTGTGTGTGTGTGTGTGTGTGTGTAACTGATTGAGCATTAAATAAGCCTCAAAAGTTGCAATGACATAAAACACCAATCAACCAGCAAATCAATCTAATTTTCAACATAATCATCGCTACGGAACTTTGGTAATCTACTGGGTACATGTGCTTTCAGCATTACTTGACCAGCAGTCTGTAATATAATAAGCATAGTTTACCTGTGGCACAAGACCAGCATTCTTATTTACTCAGAGAGATTGGAACACACAAACAAAGTCCCAGTGATTGCCTAAACTAAGCTTAACTTAGACTTGGCATAAGGCTGCAAGTAAAGGGCATCCAGTGAGAACCGAACTTACTATTTCGGTTTCCTGGTTATGATACTAAACTGCATCAAATAATAAGGTTCCATTTCTGTACATTTGGGAAATGGAAGTTCCCTTTCTATAGCCATAAATCGAAGGTCCATTCTGACCATGAGAGATAGCAACTTTCAGATACTCATCAAAGAACCAAATAGATGTGTTTCAGAATTACGGATGTTATGAATAATAGTCTCTCATTCAAGGTTGCTAATCATTGAACTACGGTCATGATTATTATTATTATTATTATTATTATTATTATTATTATTATTATAATAGCGGATTTTGTGATTGAACATTGGAAGGATTTTAACTACCCGCTTCCGAGCAGATGACAATGACCATAGTTGGGCACCTCGAGTGTTGTAATGGTTAGCATGTTAGACTAGCAAACCTACACGAGTGAGTTCGATTCTCATTGGGTGCCCCATTCATGCGGCCTTGTGCTGCATCTAAGCAAAAAGCTTGGTAAATTACAATAACCCATAATTTCTACATCATTTCCGAATATAGGTATTTACCCAACTCCTCCACATTCAGAAAGATATGACACAGTGGTGTCATTTTTTATGGTGGAGTAACGGTGGTTTGTATTTAGAGTTTTTTTCTTTTCTTAAACTGATTGTCTATCTAAGCTTAAATAAACTTGAATGTTCTTCTATTCACGATAATTGTTAGGGATTAAGATGGAAGTATGCATTTCCCAGGAGCATTAGCGATTTAGAGTCACCGATTTCATTTTTAAAGTAGTACCATTACGCTAAGTGTGATTCCTTAATTTCGTATTTCCTAAATATAGCTTACAACGGCAAAAGTCAAGAGGAATTATGTTTAGAAGACTGTGTAGCAGCAGACTGATATGTGTGAATTTCTTGTCTTTCCAAGGACATTTATTGGCGTTTACCACTGATATATCCCCCCCATATATATATATATATATATATATATATGTGTGTGTGTGTGTGTGTGTTTGTGTTTGTGTTTGTGTGTGTGTGTGTGTGTGTGTGTGTGTTTGTGTTTGTGTTTGTGTTTGTGTGTGTGTGTGTGTGTGTGTGTGTGTGTGTGTGTGTGCAAACGTGCTGCAGTTTCGAATAATTGAATTCTATTGCTAATCATCAGTGAAGCACGAATGAGCATTTAAAGCAAAAAGGAGAAAAAAGGAGGATTAAGATATTGAATAGGAAAGGGGAGAGAATGCAAAAAGCAACCAGTACAAAGAATATAAAAAGGGGTATTTTTTATTTTTCATAACGGGTGCCTAATGAAATAAGGGTTGCTTAGCGGAAATGCATATTGCGCAAAGAAACGGCCGGAATGGAACGATCCATATCCAGGATCTGCGACGGCACTGCGCAGAATTTGGGAGTGAGGCCGATGGTTGCCGCCCCTATCAACAGAATCAATGCCAACCAGAGATGCCTTGGCATTTGACTACTGTCCTTTTTAATGTGAAATAATGGGCTTATTTTGTTGAAACAGAGGCCATGTCAAGATGACCTTATTGATGCGTGATAAGAAGAAGAATGATAATACAACCCAAAGAATATTTGCATATATATATATATATATATATATATATATATATTCTTACTCGTATGTATGTTAACATCTACAAATGATATAACAAATCCAATTGAAACCTCAGTCGGCATCTTTATCGAAACACCTACGTATACATAGTAAATTATTTGGATGAAGATATCAGGCAATGTTTTTTTTTTTTCATATGAATGACTAAAAATCGAAAACCAATTTGTTGAAATTATATTTCTACAAAATTTTATATATTTTTACAAAATTTTTCTATAGTGCAGATCCATCAGATACTACGATATGTCTTAAAATGTAGATCGAAATTGATGATTTAATCTTCATGAAAACGTTATTAATTTGAGAACTTTTAAATTTAAATCAGAACATATTTGAAAATCCCTATTTAATTACAATCACAAATATATATATATATATATATATATATATATATATATATATATATATATATATATATATATATCTTGATCGATATCTGATCTTTCAATTCCTTAACAAGGGACATTTAGCTAATGAACGGAAGAAATAAAGCTGCATTAAAAAGGAACCTTTGGAGAAAGTTTTTCAAAGAAAGCCAGAGTTGAAAGATAAGAGAAATTACATTAAAGTGTAGTGCAGTTATGTGGACCTTCGGCCAACTTTGGTCATTGTCAAGAACGTGGGTAGTCCTATGTTCTGGTGTTCGGAATTATTTCTGTGCTAAAAGAATTTACACGCTCACTCCCAAAAAATCCATT